>JARGYF010000095.1:0-294937 GCA_029203975.1 Mycena vitilis | reverse complement strand
ACTAGCGATTTATTAGCGCTACGCGTACGGCAACTACAGAAACATCCGCAGGACATCGCCAAGGCCGCCGAAACTCTGCGGCAATCACGGTTTAAGTCTAAGCAACAGTTCGAGAAGCGCTTCAAGCATAAGCTACAGAAGTCGGACTATAAGTCCGGCGATCTTGTGCTAATGCGCAACACTAGACTCGAGATGACTGTTAGCATCGATAGGAAGACCGAGAATCGATACTTGGGTCCTTACGAGGTTCATCGCAAGAATAAGGGAGGTGCTTACATTTGAAGGAACTCGACGGAACCATGTTCAAGGATAACGCAGTAGCTGCCTTTCGGCTACTTCCGTACATCACCCGAGATCACTGGTTCATGAGATCTGGATGGATGGGCCCTGAACCTGAAGACGAGCCTGAACATGCTTCGACAACCTCAGACAGTGACTCTGACTCTAGTATGTCAGAATAAATTCTGGCGTCTCAGAAGCAGACGCCACTGATCATGTAAGCATAAATCGGCTTGTTACCTACCACATCATACTCCGCCCACTATGACCGCGCCTCCAAGTTACAGTCTTGCGCCCTGGCCTGGTCATGAAACCATTCTCACTTCCACCCATCCTTACGCCAATCCAGACTTTGGATCTCTTAAACTCCCTCCAGTTCGCTCGACGGCGAAGTGGGAAACTTGTCCAGTCTTACCCCGCATTACCACAGCCACTACCCCACCTCGGCTTCGCTATCTAACATGGGACGAATGTCTCAACCCACGACCCCTGTCGCCTCCGCCAGTCCTACACGATATTAATCCCTACACCCCTCGACCTGGCGAACTTCGTCTTGTATCCGCTTACCGACCTCGCTTCACTGAACCCGACGACATGTTCAGGAACGGACCAACATTCCAGCTAGAGGCGTACGAACCTCATAATTGCACCACTAGGCTATATGTGGCCTCCGCTAAACTCAAGCATTCCCACTATTTCACGGTGACCCACAGAATTGGGCGAGATGTCGAAATTGGAGACACTGTGAAATTGAATGGGGAAGTCTACGGCCACTGGGTTGTAGGAGATCGCATTCGGGAACAAGGAAAATCCGTCCTCATGAATCTCCAAGAGTTTCGCCATCAGATGGCAGCCATCTTGGTAATTCCTCAACAATATCTGGAGCCTAGTCTTCGACCAGAACAGGTGGTCGAAGAAAGGTCTTTGTATTCTAGCTCTCAAATAGCTTCCGCTCATGACGAATAGTCCATATTAGCCGATTATTCACGAGTATTAGCCCTTTCTGCTCGCTATACTGTAACAATGCCATACGAGTCCGCCCTTGTTCCCAATTTGGAAATTTGTCTGCCGAGAGACCAAGATTCCAAAATATTGATAAACAACGGACGCGTGGCTTAATCATTTACATCCTTCGACCCAACCCTCATCTCGCAAACAACCTACTATGAATCCCTCACACCCGCACGTTCTCGCCAACGATTTGGTCGACCCAAACTCAGGCTACTACACGTATCCGCCAGTCCACGTGACTCATTCTGATCCGCTCTCTTATGAGCCTGATTTGCCAGCTCCTTCGGCTATCCATATTACACCCTCCCCATTCGCGCTGAGCACTATCCTGAACCCCGTGCCTAGAGAACCTTCACCTATCCCCATTTCGGCCCATCCATTGGACATATATCAGCAATTCCTGCAAAAATGGATGCCCGACACCCTACCGCCTGGCTACCAATACGCTAGCCCCTATCATCCCACTCCCATCACCCTATACTCCGTAACGAAGCTATATCCCGAAGACTTCTACGCGGAACCCATTAAAATACGCGTGGAGTCTTGCTTCATATTCAACGCTCCAAAAATACTTGTCTATACCGCGGTAACCACTCCACGGGCGAGTATCAAATTAGGAGATATCCTACGAACCACGGGAGATATGAACGGACGCTGGGAAGTCGAAGAAAAATTAGGACAACATGGGGAGCACATCCTCGCCCGCGTCAAAGAACGCCAGGACCAGTTGATTGCTATCTTAGCCCTCCCACGCGAACATACTCGACTCAGGCGAGAACGCAGGGCAAACACTGAAGCGCAGCGCCTCTTCTGGGCGGACGTGGAGGACCCTGCTTGTCATGATCCACCTCATGCTACCCTTTTTTCCATTTCTCCTCGCCATCCATTACGCCGTCCGGGTTATCACGAAACCCCGAAACTCCTCATTCCTAGGACCAGACTATCCACTGCGCCACCCGGGCTGTCATGGAACGTCCGGGTTATCTCGACTATGACGCCCGGGTTATCGTGGAACCCCGACAGACGGATCTCAGACGGCATACAGGGGGACAGGAACTCCTTTCCAACTTCCCCGATCGCCCTGGAGATCCACAAACTCCTCTCCAACTCTATATGCATAACTCACCCTATCTGTAGGAGATAGGGACTTCCCCTGGGCCTGATCGAACATGGAAGAAACGTATAAATACTCAGTAGAATCTACATGTACGGTAGATTCTACCTCGTCTAATACCAGTGCTACTTTGGCTTGGCAACAACGAAGCGTCCTTCTCACCAATCCGCCCTTTTCCCTTCTTCCCAAATATCTCCTCCCCTCCGCTCCTTCGAGTGTGGTACTGCGGCGGTCCCTATCGCTATAAGGCCCACCGAATACTCCCTCGAATAAAACCAACAACCCGACTCCTCTACCCACCGATTGCGGGTACGAGTATCCGGCTTGTCGTTCTATCGGAGCATCCGGGTTATCGACCAACGTGAAGTCCCGGCTGGGATTGCCGAACACCGTCTCGCTGAGCCGACCTAGGGCTGACGCTGACAGAAGGTAGAATCTAGTCTACCCACCCCGACTTCCTTGGTACGAACGAAGAAAAAACCCATCAAAAGATATGCAGATCAACATTTATCTGCAAGAAGGCGGGGCAACCGCTGGAGCAACCGAATCCCTGAAGACGATAACATGGGTGTTGCTCTTGGCCATACTCGCGGGGATCGCCATGGCCGGGGTTAATCGACAACCCGCCCACCCCGCGATACGGCGTGGACGCCGGGGAAATTATCCAGTGGGGAACCCCGTACTCCAGACACTACGTGGTTTAATCCACCACACCGGGTTGTTGTTGTTGCGTGTCGGCCGACCGCAGGCACAACCCGGCCACCCTCGATGCGGGCATAGGAGAGGACCGCATCCTCGGGGCAACAACCCGAGAAGAAGTGCGTTTGCCGCACAATTGGATTCCGGGGAGTTACCCGGGATCTTCGCCAACGAAGCAGGAATGCCGCCCCTAGAGGATACGGGGGTACGGGCCTTCTTGGACGACTTGATTATCATCGACCCACACACGCGAAGCGCGCGACTCGCGTCGGAACAAAACGAACCCCATGGCATGCGAACTATGGTCCATGACAATGGGGCACCTTACGCGGTGCCGAAGAGAAGGAACCCCGATTAGGATCGCGATTCTTGATGAAGATAGACGGCCGGGCCGTCCTATACCCCATCCATATCCTTTCTCAACATCTGCTATCTAATCACTTAAAATCCAACTGCTTCCGGTTCAGTTTTGATTCGCGACGATTCGACTTCACACGGTTCAACCAAGAAACCAACATCTTCACATTTCAAGAGTAAAGAACAAAAAACAAACAAAATATACGGCAAGAGATGGCGGTACAAACTCTGCATGCGTACGCGGGAGGGCCAGTGGATGGCGCGCTCCCGGAATGACTACTTCGCCCGGCCTTTCCCTTTGCGGTCCGTCGACGAGGCGCTCCCGCTCGAACTCCCCAACTGCTCCACCTCGTCCAGAATTCCCCGCATGTAAGCGAGAAATTGCTCGCGGTCGACATCGGGCTGGGAGTCGAGCATTGCGGAAAAACGCGCCGCGTCTCGGACCACGGTCTCCTCAGGCAAATCGGACTGCGAGTGGAGGAGGAGGGCCGCCAAGGACACGGAGGACTCGTTCGCCTCCGCATTACTCGGGCGGGTTGTCGACCCCGCCGCCATCGACGCGCGCGCTGAGGGGTCAGGAATCCGACTTGAAGACGCCTGTTGCGAAGGCGGCAGAGCCGGTTCGTCCTCCAGATCGTAGTCCAGGGGGTCGTCCCCCAACTCCGAAGGAGAAATCGTGGGGGAACCGCGGCTACTCGACGAAGACCGGCCGGACGGAGAACGAGACGCGGGTCTCGGTGCCCGCGCCCGCACTACGCCGCGGTTCCCATCCCCGCGTCTCCTATAGGAACGCTGGGTGTTCTGCAGCGGCAGGAAACGACCCAGGAAGACGCGGTACGGGAATTCGTGCGCTGAAAAGAACATGGCGTCAGGCAAACTCGAAGGAAGAACGATAAAAGAAAACTCACACAAAGCGCCCAAGTCCGACAATCGACCGTCGGGGTGCAGGAGTTGGTACACCCCGTTCCCAAGGTGCTCCCAGTACTCGAACTGGAAGGCACGCAACGCGACCTCGTCCTCATCCGAGTACGCAGCGTAGAACTCGCCCCACGACTCGCACGTCTCGTGCTTGCTAAAGCACCGCTTACAAGTGCGACGCGGCTTGTTGGGTTGCCGCT
This sequence comes from Mycena vitilis, assembly GCA_029203975.1. NCBI lineage: Eukaryota > Fungi > Basidiomycota > Agaricomycetes > Agaricales > Mycenaceae > Mycena > Mycena vitilis. Next base: position 290,359 of record JARGYF010000095.1, on the reverse strand, counting down.
CGTTGGGATCCGTGTCGTCGGTGCAGAATCTTCCCGACCCACACCGCCGACAGGCAGGCAGTAGTTGCCTAACCACGGCCCCAATAGCCCGGTGGCCTTCGTGCTCGAAGGTGGAAGGCGCGATGCTATCGTCTCGGGTAAGGCGGGGCGCCTCCGGGATCTGGCGGTTGGCGAACAAGCGCGAACGAGGCGGCGGGATGTAACCCCGCCCTCGCAGACGCATCCGCTTGCGAGGAGGAGATTTGGACCTCCGAGCCTCGGGCGGGAACCAACGCGGCTGGCGAGGAGGCTGCGCGCGGCCACTAGACGCAGGGGGCCGAAGGGGATACCGGCGAGACGATGGTGCCACGGGCAAACGACGAGGACGAGAATTCCCCCAAGAACCCGCGTCAGGGTTGGGCGGCGGCGACGCTCTGCCCACAGGGGACCGACTCCTCCGCACCTGGGGCCGAATGTCTTCCTCGTCCTCCTCCGACTCCACTCGAGCGCGGTGTCGCTTCCTCGACGGGATCTTGATCTTGAAAGGCGACGGACGAGGACTCGCGGGAGGAAGCGAGATGAAATCCTCGTCGACATCCATCGCCTCACCTGCACCAGCGAGGGGCTCGCTCGGAACGACAGGGGGAGTAGGAGACGGCACGCGTGGAGGGATGGGTGACGGGGACGGCGTGGGGGTGGATGGAGGAACGGGGGCAGTGGCTCCCAGCACGGAATGCGGATCCTCCCCTTGTTCCAACACAAAGGCGTCGAGTTCATCACCCTCCAAAACCGCCGACGTGAAAGAATAGTCGGGGGGTTCTTCTCCCCCCGGGACCCGCGTACCAGGGCCGTTGAGGCCGACCTGAGCAAGAACTATGGACGAACTTCAGGAACCCGATCGAATGGGGCGAGAAGAAGAATACGAACGGTCGAAAAGCTCCGCCATCCCGACACTCTCGAACACGTACGGCTGGTCAGAGGGCAGCCCGTGGTCGTCAACACGGGGGTCCACCCAGTTCGTCGCGATAGTTCGCACCGGGTTATTGGTTGGCCCAGGTTGGCCACCACATACGGGACGTTGTCACGCATGAGGAGCTCGCCGCGGAGGCGAGTCAACTCGTCCCGGCGCTCCACCTCAGAGGACTCGGGGTATTGAGCGCGCATCGCGCGGTCGAGGACCTCCAGATAATAATGCGAAAACCGGACGTTGGCGCCGATTTGCGTCAACCAGCACAAGTAGCGCTCGAAGAACAACTGTAAAGGCGGGTTAATGAACCCGCTGCAGTCAGAGAAGGCGAGATACTCGCCAGACGAAGGATAAGGGCTTCTGCCTCTGCCGCCGGGTTCCGCTCGAAGATCTCCATGGCGGCGGTCAGGACGTCCACCTCGTCAATGAGTTCGCGCGACAGATCGCGCACAGGCGGATTGGGAGGGTTCCCCGGCACGAACTGGCGGAATACGTAGTTGTTCCCGTCTGGGCGGCGCGCCCAGAACACACGAACGGGAGCGTATCGAGGCCCGACGATTTGCAGGAAATACCAGCGCATCACGATGTGAACGAGGCAAATCTCGTGGGCGATATCGGCGAAAGGGATTGATTTGTCTTCCGCGAGGTCGCGGAGAAGACGACACCAAGGTCGCTGGCGATGGCCGACATAGCGATGACGGGGCGGTTCCAACCTGTGGCGCGAGAAGGGCTCGCGGCCGAGGGCCCAGCGAATCAGGTCCGAGTTATACCTGGGGGGCGGAGGAGGTTGGGCAACTCCCGAACGGTTAACCCCCGAGTTCCAGACGGGAGGGGGATTTGCAGGGAAAATCGAGCGAGTGAGACGCGGGTTGGAGACACTCCACCGGTCCTCGCGAAGGAACGGGAGGCGACTCGATTCCGCGTAGGCGGGCTCTTGGCCCGCCACCGGGCTGGATACGTTCAGGTTCGTAGGGAACGACGGTGGCCGCCCAGCGTCCCGGGGAAGCGCGAAATCCGAGTTGAAGTCTACAAGGCGGAGATCCAGACGCCAAGTTGGCGCGTACTGGGGCGCCGGCGTTGGAGGCACGAAGAGGGGAGGGGCAAAAGGCTTGCGGGGAGGTTGCGACATGGGGGAAGGAAAGAAAGAGAGGGTTGCAACGACATCCCGGCACCCCGGGTTATTCAAGACACGATTGAATTGAACAGGGGCGCGCGGAAGCCGCAGCTCAGGGGAGTTGATTCAAGTTAAAAGCTTGCTCATGCCCAAATGCGGATTAGATCCGCGGCTGGGATGATTAGACTTTGATGGCACCCACGGAGCGGCGATCAAAGACGGAATCAAAATGGACGATGACGAAATCGACATTACGCCATCCTACTCAACGCGATAAATCAGGACGGGTTACTGGCGGTAACGATTACTGCACTACAACCAAGTCGCTGAGGACATCGACCTTGAAGAGGGGGGGTGATGTCATGATCCACCTCATGCTACCCTTTTTTCCATTTCTCCTCGCCATCCATTACGCCGTCCGGGTTATCACGAAACCCCGAAACTCCTCATTCCTAGGACCAGACTATCCACTGCGCCACCCGGGCTGTCATGGAACGTCCGGGTTATCTCGACTATGACGCCCGGGTTATCGTGGAACCCCGACAGACGGATCTCAGACGGCATACAGGGGGACAGGAACTCCTTTCCAACTTCCCCGATCGCCCTGGAGATCCACAAACTCCTCTCCAACTCTATATGCATAACTCACCCTATCTGTAGGAGATAGGGACTTCCCCTGGGCCTGATCGAACATGGAAGAAACGTATAAATACTCAGTAGAATCTACATGTACGGTAGATTCTACCTCGTCTAATACCAGTGCTACTTTGGCTTGGCAACAACGAAGCGTCCTTCTCACCAATCCGCCCTTTTCCCTTCTTCCCAAATATCTCCTCCCCTCCGCTCCTTCGAGTGTGGTACTGCGGCGGTCCCTATCGCTATAAGGCCCACCGAATACTCCCTCGAATAAAACCAACAACCCGACTCCTCTACCCACCGATTGCGGGTACGAGTATCCGGCTTGTCGTTCTATCGGAGCATCCGGGTTATCGACCAACGTGAAGTCCCGGCTGGGATTGCCGAACACCGTCTCGCTGAGCCGACCTAGGGCTGACGCTGACACTGCTACCTACCAGAAGTAGCTTGAATTCTCCCATTTTGTAGTTCGAAGTCGAATTTGGTCCATCACTGCAAACCGAGGACGGTTTGAACAAATCGTTCCCCGCGGATGTCATGAGCCAAAAGTGTTTGGACTCAGGATGAAATTAATGATAGACAAATTCGATTCGGTAAAAATGGATAGAATTGACGAAACAGTGAAGCGCACTTTCGCGAAGGAAGAACATTGAAAGTTGGGGCATTCTGAGCCCGAAATATCGATGACATCACCGCTGGGGAGCAGTGATGTCATGCCTAGAACAGTGACATCACCAAAGGAGCAGTGATGTCGGGACTGGAAAGCGCTAGAACAATGACATCATCGAAAAGAGCGGTGATGTCATAAATGGAATCTGCTAGAACAATGACCTCATCGTTGGAAGGATCTGGAAGGAAATAATTAGATGACATCATCAGTAGCCAGTAGTATAAATAGAGCTCTGCTCCACCTGTAAAAATAGTCAATTACAGCCAATTAACTCCACACGAAGTTACACTCTACGCACGCCGCTTCGCATTTTTACAGTACAGTTACTGTTTAAGTGCCACGTCTTTGAGATTATAAGTATCACTCGGATATTTGTAACCTCACCCGTCTACGTCCAGATTGAACTTGTAAGCCGTAACTTGTTTAATCTACCTACGCCTCCGCCTCAGCCCACGTCTACGCCGCCGCCGCTGTCTCAGTTGAATTCTACGTGAGTTTTCTACTTAGACACCTACGATTACGTCTACGTTTTGGAATATATCTGTGATCCGTCGCACGTATATTCTACCCTACGCCGCCGTCCTTTGAGTACGCTTGTGGAACTCGTCCGCTTGTATACTCATCCTATCGTCTGCCCTTTCGCATTTTCTTTGTTCAACGAGGCATTATTCTCACCTCCCAATCCTCGTGTTATCGCAACCTTGGACGAGAGCTTAGTTGATATCTGAAAATTCCCTCGAGCGCACTTGTTAGTTCGTTTATACAAGTTTGCTTGTTTCTACTCCGCCGCACCCCCAGCTCCTCACTCGCCGACCTCCGCCTCCGTCGACTTTACCGCCAGACTCGCCTTCGCATTTCGAGGTATTCTAGCGATATTCTTGACACCCTTGGGAAATTCGAACCTTACGTGAAACTCTCGGATAAAGTCATTCCCAGAGGACCACGTGTATAACCAATTATACGCTTGACACCGTACCGGACGCGGAGTTCTTGGCGTGCGCCTCAGCCAGCCGTTGGGAGACGGTGCTGGTAGCGCGGATGTCTTCCGGAGGGGAGAACGTCGTGTAGAAGATCCGGTCGCCATCCTCGACCGGATCGTCCTCGTCATCGGACTCGTCAGAGTCGTCCGGAGAGAGCTCCGGAAGCTCTTCGGTGTCAAACTCATCATCATCGTCCTCGCCAGAGCGGTCATCCGTGTCAACCGCGCAGATGGTGGGGACCGGACCCGCCCGGAGCTGACGTAGAATCCGGGCAGAGGTCGCGGCATGCCTACGCTCGGTGCGCACCTCGTCACGACAGGTGCTGCAGACGGAGGGGCAGCGGCTCATCTTGACCTCCCGGGTCTCCCAGTCGATCTCCGGGTTGTGCTTCCGGAGCCAGGAGAAACCGAGGATGAGATTCTGCTTGCCAAGGCGGGTGACAGCGAACACGACACGCTCGCTGTGAGACTTGTAGCGGAGGATGAGATCGGCGACCTCCCGGATGCCTCCGGCTTCATTGGGAGAGCCGTCAACATTGTAGACCGGAATGGGCCGCGAGAGTTTGCGGACCGGAATGCGGTTGGCCGCGACGTACTCGGTGTCGATGAACTCACTGGTTGCCCCACAATCCAGGAGTCCGGACACGGAGAGCTTCACCGCGTCATCAGTGGACTCAATCTCGACCGGAAGGAAGAGAGAGTTTGGGGAGGCGTCTGCCGCGATGGTGAAGTGCTTAGGAAGCTTGCGCTCCCACATCGGCTTGCGGCGGAGGCGATCCCAGGGGAGATCGGGTTTGACCGGAACCGGAGCTGGTTCAGGTCGGACCGGAACGACCGGAGCGTCGTGTGGGTCTGGGGGTGCGTCTTCCGTTTCGGCCAAGGCATGAGATATATTGTCGGACTCATTACGTAGGACATCGAAACGGTTAGGGGACGCGACCGAGGGCGCACTGCTCACTCCAAGTAATTTATTAGCTTTTCTTAAGTTTCAGTTGGTCAACACCGAAATTTGACTTAAGCTTTCCTATTAGCTTAAGTTCGCCCCCCATGGCCCCGACCACGCCAAGCTCATACGGTCGAGGTATTGGAGGCATGTCGCCCACGACTTAAGTTCGGCTACACTTAAGATCTCTTACGCCTTAAGCTTTACTTCACACAACTTGAGAACACAAACAAAAATATATTAAGTTCTGAAACTGAAGCCAATCCGAGTTTGTAGAGGACTTGAGTTTATAGATACTCAAGTTCTTAAAGCTTGAGCTCGTAGATACTTAAGCTCCGTCGACTTCAGTTTACAACGAATCTTAAGTTCACCGTGTCAGTCAGCACATCAAGTCAAATGAGCAAGACCAAGTACACACCTCACTTCCTGGGACGCTTTCCGCATCCACTCAACTGGTCCTCTGCCTGACGCTTCGCCGTACTTCTGGTTGAGCGAGCAGGCGCGGACGCTGCCGCTGCCGCTGCCCTTGTTGCACGGGGAACCACCGGCCCCGGGGCTGCAGTCTGTTTTGCAACTTTCCGCTTCCCACGACGCGGAGGGGGACTGGGAGGCGCACGCGCGGGACTGGGAGGCGGCGTGTGCGGGGGCGGTGTCTGGTGGGGAGACGGAGTGCGCGGAGGCGGAGTACGAGCAGGCACAGTACGAGCAGGTGGAGTGCGCGGAGGCGGAGTGCACGGCGGCGGAGTGCACGGCGGCGGAGTACGAGGAGGTGGAGTGCACGGCGGCGGAGTGCACGGCGGCGGAGTACGAGCACGTGGAGTATGGGGAGACGGAGTGCACGGCGGCGGAGTACGAGGAGGTGGAGTATGGGGAGACGCAGTGCGCGGCGGCGGAGTACGAGGAGGTGGCTTGCGGAAGAAACCTCTCGTCCCAGGGCCAGCAGCCGCTGCTAAAGCTCTCGCGAGGTTGTGCCACTCATCCCGCGTTAGCTCGGTGAGCCCCGTCTCGGCGAACTTGGCCTCAAATCCCGCCGTCTCGTAGAAGTCGCCAGGTGCGGTTGCAATCGAGCCCCACGGAATGTCTTGAGTTCCAAAGGCCGCGTCTAGGATATACGTCAATAAGATCCCCCCTCAGATAGCGTGCAAAAAAGAACACATACCGTATGATCGTACCAGATAATCACACACCGCCTGTGCCAAAGTCTTGTGCCCCGTGTCGTCGAGTGCCGCCAAACTCAGGGGAAATACAGGTGGCGGAGCCTGTGCTGATTTTTCCCGGGTGGCAACAAAATCTGCAAGTTAACGGTCAGCATAGCTCGAGGCGAAAGTCATGCGTCCTACCTTTCAAAGGCTTTTCCGCCCAGATGTACATCTTGTTGATCATCTCGGCGGCTTGGTCGGGGAACTGCTCTGTGAACGGTTGCGCAACGACGATGCCGCTCGGGATAGCTTCAGCCCTGCTCTATGGTGAGTTGTGCGCGCAAAGATGGTCAAGAAAAACGATACTTACCATTCAAATTGCGCCTTGCCTTCAGCGTCCAGCCAGCAGAAGGTCATTGTCGCCACGAAAGGGCGGAATTTGCCACTGGAATGGACGGTGTCGACTAGGTGCTTGACGCCGCTGGCCACTAACTTTTGGCGCCTGGAAAGTGTTAGTTCGTAATATGTGAGGCGTTAAGCAATTGGCTGATCAACTCACAACTCCCAATCGACGTCCTCTTCCACCATCGCCGCCGCGGCCCAGGCAGCTTGATCCTCCTTCTCCCACAGCAATGCCTCGGCTTTCCGAAACTTGCCACCGGGGTTCCCCTCGCCTGGCAGGGTTTTCGAATATTTGTGGATCTCGTCGTGGCGGTCGTCGCGGAATTTGTCACGACCGCCGTATTGCATCATGCCCATGAGCTTCGCCACAGCGGAAGCGGGGGCCGGGGCGGGCGCGGCAGCAGTTGGCTGTGTCTTGGCATCCTTTGCGACTTTGTTTTTTTCAGCCGTGCGCTTGTTGCTCAAAACTTTCTGAATCGCCTATGGGAGTCCCGCATAAGAAGACGAAAAAGGGAACGCAGGGAGACAAGGCTCACAATTTTCCAACCGTTCAGCGTGTATCCGCGCAGGAGACCAGTCCGCCCCTCTTCGTCTTCCTCCGCGCCGCCTGCATGACCAGCGGAGCCCGAAGCGTCCGCTTTCTTCCGTGCGAGTTTCCAAGCAGCGACGAGGCCGGGAAGCCGGCTCTCCTCCGCCTCGTCCCCCGGCTGGGGCGTGTGCTTGAATGGAGCTGCGTTGAAAGCGTCCCTCTTGATTGAATCGTAGAGGTCGGTGGCATCTTGCTTTGTGAGGTTGGCAAGGTCCGCGCCGCGGAGCGCGACGTCGTGGATCCAACTGCGTTGGAAGTCGTTGAGTTTGGGTACAGCGGTTTCGTCGTTCTTCGCAGTGACAACGTTTGCCAAGTCTGGGAAGGGCATGACGGCGGGCACCAAGTCGGCCTTGTACGGCTGGAACATTTGGATGGAGCCCTTTTCGCCTTTCGGTCGTGCCATCGCAATAGTCGGTGGAGAGGTGTCGGGGGAGAGGTGCAAGCTAGAGTTCGGTTGGTAAGACGGAAAGGATGAAGCAAGAAGGTGCCACTCACGAGACAACACTAAGCGTGGCCACCATTAAGCGTGGCCACCATTACTTGCTCAAAAAGGAAACTGCAGAACTCGAGGGCCCATTGCTTCCGTGAAATGAAAATCCTTCAGTCCTACAAACAAACTTGAGCTCGCGACAAGGGCCACCCAATTAGAACTTACTCAAGCACCCATTGTGGCAGCAAATGGGAAGTCACAATGGACTTGAGTTGTTGACCAATGATATTGCAAGATTCCTGGGGACTATATAAGCCCTGGCGCAACTCAAGCTGAACGCATCTGAAGTTTGACTTTCTACATACCTTGTGCCACCATGACATCTCTCCAAGAGACCCGCCGTCTCCATGGCCCACGTTATCTACCTCACTATAAAACCAATCTCCGTCACCGTGCTCTCTTGCGCAAGGCAATCGAAACCTTCGATTCCCAATATCTCCACGCCATATTCGGGGCGAATCCACAAGGCCTGCGCTCTGTGATGGGAAGAGCGGACACCGCGAACCAGCTGGGTAAAGTTGCCAAACACTATGTGCGTATCACAAAGTCTTCGTACCAGCCGTGGACTAACCCACCACCAGAAGGAAGGTGATCGTTTCATCACTCTCGAGACCGACGCTCCGACTCCCGAGTGGCAGCAGAAGCTGCGTGCGTATCTCGCCGCGTACGATGCCTACTTCATGAAGCAAGGCACAAATTACGTCGTTCGCAATCCCCATGCCAAAGCTGCCCTCCAAGCGGCTGAGCAGGCTTGGCACGACTCCATTCCAGGCCCTCGCCCGCAGTGGGCATTGGAGCCACTCCCGGGATTGCAACGGGTCCATGTCGCACCCGCACTGCGAGGCGGCAACCCTGTCGCAGCACAAGTCGTTACCAACTTCCCCATCCCCCGCGCACCTCGCCCCGCCGCCCCCGCATTGGCTGCTCTGCCTCCGCCTCCTGTGCGCGGTCATGCCAATCCCGCTACAGCACCACGAGGCGGCAACCCGGTCGCAGCACAAGTCGTTACTAACTTCCCCATCCCCCGGGCGCCTCGCACACGCGCGTTCCCTACCCTCCCCTCACCACCGCCCGCTACTCCCGTGCGCGCTTACGCCAATCGCGCGGCGTCTCTGGGCGATTCTCCGCTCCGTCCCATCCACATCCTTGATAAAGATCAGCCCCAGCTTGTTAGCACCCCGCGCAAGAGGAAGTTCCTCGGCGTTGTCGATATCTCGGACGGCGAGGACGCGCGCCCTCGCAAGAAGGCGAAGTTTCTGGGGGTCGTGGACGTGACGGATTAATCGAAGAAGGCGCAAGAAGCGCGAAACAAAAGGGCTGCAGATAGTTAGCTACCTAAAGTACATAGAAACTGAATTCATTCACCTTAAGCTCCATCTATTCCTCGTTCCCTCCAACGCCAATAACAATGTTATCCTGCCCCAGGCCGACATGAAAGTCAGGCCTCAAAGTGGCACACCGACCTGGGAGTCAAGCATACCGAGGCCAAGGGAATCGCCTCCACCTTTGAGCCACAACCCACGCTCAAGGAGCCGCAGGCAATGGTCTAGGCGGAACGCGCAGATTTGATATTTGCCGTGTCTGCCAACGACCGGTGAGTATTTTTTTGAGAAGTAATTCGAAACCAGGGGATACTGACCTGCATCGGATTCGGATTTGTTCCGGGCCACAGGTTTCACAGACGAGCCGCGGAGACGGGCAGCCCCCGGCGGGGCGGCGCACAGAGGGCCACACAGCCGGTGTCATAAACCCGGTGGTCAAGTTCCAGGGGTATGGTCGAAGTCCAGTCGACACCAGATTATATTACGCCCACGGATTTTTAACGATGTGCAAGTACAAAGTAACACAAAAGATACAGGATATGTAGATTTTATATAGTAGGGTAGTCCGAACGAGACCATGGAGACAGAAAAGAGAGGGGGCCGACATGAAAGTCTGGCGAGGCCAACATGAAAGTCAAGCCTTAAAAACGGTGCGCGCTGACATGAAAGTCAAGCACGCGGCAGTTGCGAGAGAGGGGGCCAGTGGGTCGTTAGCGTCTGGCTTGAGCGCGGGGGCCAAAGACGTCCGGAGGCGCGAGTCGCGCGAGTCGCGCGAGTAGATGTCGAAGTCATTGGTGTCCTTGAGGCTGTGGTCCAGAGGGCCCAGAGCCGCGCGTCGCGGTAGGGGGTATCGAAGCAGTTTGTGTCTTGCTTGAGGCCGTGGATGAGGCGGTCGGCCAGAGGCCCGCGGGGCACGAGTGAGGGTCAAGAGTGAGGTGCGGAACGAGAAAAGGGTGTTTGCTTGTGTTGTTTTTAGTCGACTTAGCCATCCGAGCGACTCAGAAAATGAATTTTATTTGGGATTCGTTTCGCAAAGAAAAATACATACAGCAATTACATGTGCGACGAGGCGCGTATTCTAAGTGATTCATGTATCTACAACATCTTTCTTCTGAGGATCATGGTCCAAACGCAGAGGGACAACGGCGGCACGCCCGAAGTATTCCCAGAACGCCTGCGTGTAATATCGACATACGGCTGTCTGCAATTCCTCCATGGCGGCGGCGGACCAACTGAAATGTTCGGCGACGCGGCGGATGATGTGGGGCCGGGAGCACTGGGTCGTCCAATCGAGCATGAGATTGGCCGCTCGCATCGCATAACGGTGGCGTTCCTCAATCGACGTTGCTGCCCACCCGCGCTGGCCCATCTCCACCGGAACCCCCAAGAGCATATGTCCTGCAAAGCAAGCGCGGACGTCGCCAAATCGGTCTTTCCCTGACGCCCGACGGTCCAGCGCTGCAAATTCCAGGCGAAAACTGACCTCGGCGACCTGCCAGATAATCTCGCAACTCTGCTCGCGAGTGAAGTCCGGTATGGAATCCGAGGGAACAGGGAAGCCCTCGAGCGAGGAAACGCCCGAGGCCTCCAACGCTGGGCGCATGCGCTCCTGGAAACTCGTGCTTCTTTTATATGCTCTGGATCTCGGGTCTCCGCGTTGGGTCACCCTCCCCTCCAAGACGTCGCGCCATTCCTGTCCACTGAAAAGAGGATCATGGCCCTGGCTGATCACGTAGATGATTCCGTCGACCACCAGATTCCAATGGTGCAGGAACTTCCGGCGGCGCTCAGGAATGGTGTTGACAAACAATGCGGGCTCCGGCAGCACGTAGCGGCGATCGACCGTACTCGCTGGTGGTACGGATCGATCCACCTGCGCTAGTGCCTGGGCCCACGACGGTATTGCTGGTGGCATTCCGTCCGCTGCTAGGTAGGCGAATTTGTCCCGCTCAGGTTTTGTGACTTGTTTTGAGCGGTCTTCGGCGGGCATGGATTTCGCCGGCTTCGAACCGTTTGAAGCATCTGCGGTCAGATTAATGTGAGTGCTCTGTGCATCAACTATTTGATTCAGCTAACTTACAGGGAGTAAACCGTCTTTGCGAGTTCGAGCCGCTCGCGTTGGTACGGGAACCAGTCGCAACCTTGTGGGAGCTGCCTGCGACGGCACGGGGAGATTTTGTGGTTGCAGGGGAGGCGGGTTGAGCGGCGGGGAGGGCAGCAGGTGCGTCGTGGCGCTCAAACGGATCACGATACCATGGAGTGTGAAGTGCCGCCTTATGAATAGCATCGATTTTGTCCACTGTGCTGTTTCCGCTATAGACAATCCCCGGGTGACCATCAAGCGCATCGGAGGGGATGAAGCAGGGCTCCGTCAAGGGCACAACCTTGAGAATATTTACAGCGTCGTCAAAGACATACGTTGGCCGTAGAAACCAGAATGGGAGACGAGCCGCCCAGAGCTGCTGCGCAACTGCTGGCACCACCGTGAAGGCCCCCACACATTCGGCAACAGGGGTGGTCGGGGGGGCAGCAGTCATAAAGTTGTCGATCCGTGGTTTGAACACCGTGATATAACGATAGAGGGCGTCGAGTTCTAGAAATGCGGATTGCACCGAAGCAATGGCAAACACCATCTTGTTGTACGTGGTGGGGAGGCTTTGGAGCTGCTCGATCCACGATAGGATGTTGTTGATCAGCACGCCGAACAGAGGAGATACGCGAGCGTTACGAGCGTGCTCCCGATCCCGAAGCTCCTTGCACAAGTTCACGAGAGAATTGATGGGTTCGAGCAATTTGGCCATGCACTTGTAATGCAGCTTCCCCAGACCCCGAGTTACAGAGCTGCCGACGACAAAATCGGAGCGGGTTGGATTCCACCACATCACACTGATGTCGCTGCGCGTCCCCGGTTTGGCAATGGCGGGAAGATGGCAGTAATGGGCCGTCCACTGCTGTGGCCAGCGGGTGGGATCGTCCGTCCCCCACCGCAGATCCGAGCGCAGGAAGAGCGCGTGCGGAATTTGGAGCGACGGGATGGCGGGTACATAGCCGGTATTCGTGGTGACGAAAAAATGCTCAGCACCGAGCTCAGCGAAGGCCGCGACCTGACCATCGAACGGTCCCGGCGAGCTGGTAGCATCTCGGTTACGCAGCAATTGAGTGTCGGTCGTGGGGATGCTGCGATCGCTGTCTGCCCCCGCCAGACGCGCATAATTTGGCATGGGAGCCAGCGAGGTGCGCCGCAAGAGATCCGACCTGAAAGTCAAGATCTAGATCCGACGTGAAAGTCAAGATCGTGGCCGAGGTTGTGCGGGAGCGACGTGCGCGCAGGAGGCTGAGATTGTTTTGTAAGAAAAGGAGAAAAACATAGACGAGGAGGGAATTGCTCACCTGAGTCGTGTAAGTCAAGATCGTGGCCGAGGTCGTACGGCGGCGACGTGCGCGGAGGCGGCTGATTTGGGAACCACAAAGACGAGGCGAGGAATGAGCGGGCGGCCAGCAGACAAACACAGAGGCGAGGCGAGGCAAAAGTGCAGAAATGAGTGGGCGGCCAGCAGACAAACACAGAGGCGAGGCGAGGCAGAAGTGCAGAATGAGTGGGCGGGCAGCAGACAAAGCAGGCGTGGAATGGTGGATGTCGGAGGAGAAGGCGGGAAGTAGTAGCTGCGGTGCTGTTTGGTTGTGCTGGCATCACAAGCCAACGGTCCCATCAGCACAGCCTCTCACCGCTTTTCGTTCTCCTCCAAGTCCACCTCACGTAGCCTCACCTCTGCCGCGTCGTCCATCCCCGCGCCCTTCAACGCGCCGCGCCACACCAACGTGGTACAACATCACGAAAGTCCCAGCACTGCATCCCAGCGCCCCCTGGTCAACTCACGGGCAATGGTATTCGCCCGCCAGGATACCACCAAGATGGCTCGACATCGCAAGGCATTCCTCGACGGTCTATCGGACGATGCCTGGGTGAGTAGAAGAGCTTTATATCCACTTCTATTCTGGCTTTCCTCTGACACAAACCTTTCAGAAATATTCGACAAGTACTCTTCGATCGCGCGGTCTTCGGCTCTTCGACCTCTCGCTCACAACATCCCGCTCAAGATCATCGCGTTGCAGGTCGGTTCCTGCTTTTCTCTTTTGTTGTGTGCGCGCTAACCTCAACCTTCAGTTAACTCCTCAACTTGGGCTTGTGCCCGACTTCCGCCCGCTTGACTTTCATGTCGGCCTCGCCAGACTTCCATGTCGGCCCCCCTCTTTTTCTGTCTGCGCCTCGTTCTTTCGGACTGCCCTACGTATTATCTCTACGTACCATGTATTTTGTACTGTCTTGAATTCCACTCAGCAACAATAATTTATATCCCTGTGTGAACTTAATTCTCGACCAACAGCCTCGGAAACTGCCATGACGCGTGCCCGACGCGTCGGCGCGTTGCTGTGTGCGAGATAATTCAACGAGTGAGTATTCCACGCCAATATCCGCGTGAAATAAGTGGTTAACCCAGGATACAGATAAAGATCGAGCCTGCACCTCCCAATTTCAGCGCTCTTTGTGTATTTCAGCGCTCTTTGTGTTGGCACGCCAACCTTCTTTGTTGACCACTTTTGGGTTATTGTCTCGGTACGTCTGGTCCCACCTCCGTGCCAGGTTAGCCTTGTTGATCTGCTACTTGCCAGCTTTTTCACGCTCCTCCCATCCATGAAACGAGTCGGCAAGCTTCGCAAAACAGATGTCCGCCAAGCGAGCACGTCTATGCTTCCCACCAACGTACCGACCGCCAAAGTAACCTATCATATAGGTGAGAATGAGCCGAGCATCCAAAAACAGAGCACTAACGCGTTCCGTAGATGCCACCCCGCCCAAAACTAAGCGCCGCTACGTTGGAACTGTGGAGCGGGACACTCTCCCCGCGCTTAGTTTTGACGGGCCGCCAGACTCCACTCCGGACAATCCAGACGAGTCGCTAATGCACATTTTCGGCAGTGTCTCTGACGCCACTGGAGGCTCGGTTCCCGCATACGAAACCACGTCGCCTTCCTGCCCCGAAGAGAAGAAGAAAACACAGGTACGTCTACATTTTTACCATTACCGTTCAAAATCTTATCATCGACGAAGAATGACATGGGCGAATTCGCGGCCAAGACGGAGATTTTCCTCGATTGCTTACTCTCGAGATATCACTCCCTCCTCCTCCACACCCCCTGCGCATGTGGCGTGAAAGACCGTCTGCGGACGGTGGCATGTGGCGACTGCCTGCAGGCCGAGCTGTTGTGTCCGCAATGCTGGCTCAACAGGCACAGAAATATGCCGACTCACTGGGGCTTCGTTTGGAATGAGAAGGACCGGTTCTTCGAGAAAACGGACTTCAGTCGGGTGATGAAAAATGCCGTTATTCGCATAGGTCACCACGGTCGGCGTTGTACCAAGGCGGGACTCGGGCGTTCCTTCACGTTGGTGGACTCCAACGGCATTCATGCAACAACACTTTCCTTCTGCCAATGCGAGGACGCGGATGCGAAGTGCGAAGACGAATACCAGCAGCTGCTGCGGGCGGGAATCTTTCCTGGCAGCGTGAAGGAACCGAAGACGGGGTACACGGTCAGCCTGCTCGAGCAGTTCCGCCAGGACCGCAATCAGGGAAAAAGCTCCGCGTACAATTTTGTGCTAGTCCTTCAGCGGCTGGCAGATCCTCACTTCGAAGATTCAGTTCCGGTACGTGAGGCGTTACTTGGCGAGGGGATGGGATGCTCATGCGTTGACAGGACATATATGCCAATTTCCTCATCGTCACTCGGTTCCATCAAGACCTCGACATCTTGATGCGACGCGGGTATGCGCATGGTGTCGATGAACTGCTCCCCGGGGAATCCGACCGCCCATACCCCCATCGTCCTGTCGGGTATATGGGCCTTCAATGTGCGGCTTGTCCGGAAAGAGGGGTTAACATGCCTTTCGAGGTCCATGTCAAAACATACCTTCGGTGAGTCAGATCCTTCCACTTAAGCTTGTGCGACGAGTCTCAGACAAATATCAGGCACAACATCGTAATGAGAATAACGGAAGATGGAAATTTCAAAGCGAATCTATTCTTCAAGCGCGATGATGGGACCGAGGTCTGCCTGACGGATGGGAGGATGTATTTCCCCAAGCAAGAGGAGTTCGTAGAACTGGCGAAGAAGATCGTCGTCACCGACGTGGACAAGGTCAGGAGCCCCATTCGTCAGAGTAACTGCAAGCTGAAGAGATATCCCAGGAAGTACCGTGCAACGCGCACATAGGGTCCATCCGCCATCAAGGGCAAAGCAAGTACGGCAACACGGCGGTCAGCGGGGTTATTGGGTCCGCATGCGACCATGGTCTCGTGGCGGCGTTCGTGGACATGCTGAAGGGCGAAGCGTAAGTTTTTTTTTAACTCGGGCAATCAACGGAGAGCGGCGCTGACTATCAAAGCAGATTTGGACTCGTCTCGTTTGCTCTATTCGAACACCTGAGGCGTACCAACTCTCCGCCCCATGCGCCTGAGAGTGTGACATCCCTCGTCCTCAGCTACGACAGTTTTTGCTCCTTTGTGGTGGGCATGCTCGATCGGGCTGAAAAGTTCTTCCCCAATGAGACCTGGCTCCACGACCTGCTCCGCGACGCTGAAGGCCAGATTCCGGCCGCCCATATTCCCGGGCATGGGCCGCGGTGCCAGGCAATCTGGCAGTCCGTCTATTTCGCGTGCAGAGCACATTTCCACGGGGAGACGGCCGAAGCGATCTGGGCCTTCCTCAATGGCCTTGGATCGTCGACCCGTCAAATGACTGGACCCGCGCGGCACGACATAATGAATTTTGTGATAGATGCTTGGAATACGTCGAAGAACCTTCGTCAAGGTAGGTCATCTCCCATTTTTCTCGCCAGTGAGAATGACTGACTGGATATCTTCACAGCCCAACTTCTCGCTGACCAGCGGCTCGATGCTCTACAATTGTTTGAGCTTCACATGGCCATCCTGGAAGATCTCAGCCGACAACACGCGACCAAGGTCGCTGCATGGTCGCGTAAATCGCGGGTGGCGACGATAGCAAAGGACGGTACACCGCAAAGTGTCTATCAGCACACAACAACGACAGGTTAAATTGCCTTCATCTCTGGGGGAACTCAAGCTTACATCGTTTAGTGCTCACCATCGAAAACGCATTGGGATCCTTGATCAGCGAAGAACGAAACCGGCTGGCTTCAAGCGCTGAGGAGCAGCTCAAATCGCCGGTGGCACAGTGGATCAAGGATGGAATAGACATAGAGCGCGAGGAGTAAGTGCCACTTTGAAAATGGAGGTCCTGTTCTGATAACAGTTGCAGAGCCCTGATCATCGCTCTCCTGACATTTTATCGCGAGCATCCGCTGGCAGACACCTGGGACACCATCACCAAGCTTCGAGACGGGCTCAATGCCACGCTGAAGACATTCCGAGAACGGCAGTCGACGATATATCCCCGGCTCCGGCTCAGCGCCTGGACGTGGACGAGCCCGAACTCACAGCGGTGCAGCTGCCTTCGTACCGTATGAAGCATGGACAGCGGGTGGCAACGGATGCTGAAGACGTTGAAGACTCTAGGCTCCGGAAGGCCGAGATCATGCTGCGGTGCGGCCAGGCAAACAGCGGGATTATCGCGGTGCGCGATGCGTCCTTAGCGCTGTCCGCGGTCAAGAAGGACAGAGAGGATGATTACCGGGGTCAGGCGGGCATTACGCGCACGAAGCGCAGCAAACAGAAGGCGGAGCTGATGAAGGTGCACGAGATTGACATGTACAATCGTGCGCGCACCGCCCTTATACAGCTGGGGCACATGGAGAAGGACGCGGTCGAGCCCTTTCCCCCGATGACCGACAAGGACACCTGGAGAAAGGATACCCACCTGCAGCGCGGGCGGGGCGACTCAAGATTGTTTGATGGAATGGCCTGGTATCTGCAGAGTGGGGCGCAGTTGTCATCGACGATGCCCGCGGTCAGAAGGTCCATCGACACCGACGACGACGGAGATGCGGGTGGATCGCATGAGCCGCAGCTGTTGGCGGGGACGCAGACTCTAAAACGTGCAGGTGTGTGGTTCCGTTCTCTCGTGTATTCAAGTGGAAGTGATACGGTTACGCGCAGGTTTCACGAAGGAGAAGCGTGCGGCAAAACGGCTGAAGGACGTCGTCCCGGACGATGTGGTCGTGCAGTCGGAGGCCGAAGACAGCGACCCGGACTTGGATTCACAGCAGGGGAAGAAGACAAAGGGGAAGCAGAAGGCGAAGAAGAAGGGGAAGGAAAAGGGGAAGGAAAAGGAAAAGGGGAAGAAGGGCAACAAGCGGGACGGGTGGATCTGGCTTGAGAGCATCGCAAGGGGGCTGAAAGCCGACGACGCCAAGTTGGTCGCATACAGGGAGGAAAGTGAGTACCCGACGATGGATCCCATTCGATGCTCGCACTGACGCAATGGCAGGCGATGAAGTCCAGTGGTTCCGCGCCGAGGCCGAGATGTACCGCCGGCTGGAGCAGTACGAGTCGAAGCACTCTGAGATGTGGCGGGTCATCCAGAGATTCCGGTATGATCGGGCGGTATGGAATGCATGGGCGGATCGAGCGGAGGAGCGAAATGGGAGCTGCAATGGCAAGGCCACGTTTGGCCGGATGCAGGCTGCCATGTACAAGCGGCTGCAGCACAATGCCTCCGTCATGTTTCGAAGCGCCGACTCGGGCGCGCATCAGGATTGGGTCGCAGTGGAGACGTACGACAGGGACCTTCAGGATTGGGTGGCAACCGGGACGTTCGACGAGATGATGACGAAAATGGACCGTTGGCGGGACGTAGTCTTTACATGGATGGATGACATGGTGAGTACTAGTCCAAGCTTTTCTACTTGATTATGTGGCTGACTGTAGTCTACGCAGGATATATACAGGGCGTACAAAGACTTTTAGATTAGTAGGCACTTGACCTGGGCGTCTCAGTAATTACTACATACTTTGCTACCTACGATATCTCGTCCCCCGAAACTTTCTGTAGACCTAAATATTGCTCGCTCATAATTATAGTTATTGGACTCTTTCACCGTCCTCGTATTGATTCCTGTTAATTTGTGGTGTTTGCTACTACGGCTTAGCGTCGTTACTCGCATTCAATAGATGCTGTTCTGGAACGATAGCCAATGTGCGTCTCAATTTACCTAGTAGTTTGTCGCTGACCCTTGGACTCATAGATCGAGGTCAACACATCAATGAATTGACGCAAAGTCATGCCAGCAAGTGCATCAATATTTCTGACTTTACTTCACGATTACTGACTACGATTTATACAGCTGCCTCACATTGATTCTATTGTTAGTAAATCTCAGCGGGCGGGATTACAGCAACTCCATACGGTACCCACCCGAACCCTCCACAGCCGCAACTCTTCCCAGCAACTCAACTCGATCTCAAGATCAGATTGGCGAAGTCGCGCAAGAAGCACATCTCTCAAAACCCGAGGGTTCAGCACCTTCGATATTGATTTCGGTTAGTCCTTGATCTTTCTATCCGGTTCGCCGCTAATTGTTCTCAGACGACGATTCCATGATTTCAAGGCTTTCGTTAATACTTTGAACATCTACAAGCATTCCCCAAAGCGCGTCGATCTCCCGAGCGACTCCATTCTTGGCTTGATCGCGGGGAAATACTGGGGCACCGCCCGCTCCTTCAACGCATTCCAGCGTTACCGCAAGCGGCTCCCCCTCCTTTCATATCTCTTGCCGCGGACGCCCTTCCCAGTTTTCTGAAAAGGACAAGACAAGATCAAGATAAGATAGCGGTCGAGATAAGATAGCGGTGGGGCGGGCAGGTCTCCGGATTTCGATCCTTGTCGCTCGCTGCGGGGTTTTCAGCGCCGGCGCGCGGTGGAGGCGCTTTCCAACGGCTCCAGACAAGTCTCCCGCACCCTCCGCCGCGCTGCCGCCCAACTCGGCGGCCATCGTGCGTTCGGATACGCGGGGGTATCGATCCTCGATACCCCCTGCATTTTTGGTGCGGGCTCATCAGCTGCGATGGCCTGGCGGCGCCGGACATGCGCTCTGCACTGGTGGAGACTTGATTTGACTCCGTCCGCCCTCAATTCCTTCCCAAATGTCCTCAATCAGCATTATCTTTCAGATTTTCTCGCACCTGGTCAAGCTGGCTTTTGCTGCTGTGCTGTCACCTTCACCTCCTCCACTTCAGCTCTGTGGCTTCCCTCTCCACCCCAGGGCCCTTCCACATCATCTGCCCACTCCATAACCCTCCTGGGTCACGCTAGGCGCCGATTCCACCGGTTCCACGGCGCTCTCGGACGGGGACAAGTCCCACTGCAATACCGCCGCGCTTTCGCCGCCAGCGCTCGTTTTGACGGGTTTCGCGCACGATGAACGCGCCCCCGGCCCCGGCCGTGTACGCCCCAGCTTCCAACTCCATAATCCCGCCTGACGCGGCCTCTTTTGCTGCAGGACGCAGGCACACTGGGCCGCCAAGATTGTCCGCTATGTCGCCGCACAGGCGGTACACCCTAACCAGCGCGAAGGGGACGGCGACGTGTATCTCCACGCCAATGTCGCCACATCGGACATCGTTCTCTGGCGCGCGCGGTTCATCGACGACGACGAATTTCGGAGAAGGATCGCGCTCAAGGCTGGGCACACGAATCGCATGCCCCGGCGCCAGCTGCAGTACGCAAAATGTGTTGAGGGCGGGCGGATTATCATTTGGCTTGGGTCTTACCGCGTCCGGCGTCGCTGCTTCGTCGGTAGGCCTTCTTTTTCGGGTTTCCTTTTACTTTTACTTATATCTGCACAACTTTATACCCATCTTTACAGAAAGATTGGTGCACCTGCATGTTTTCCAGAGCGGCGGCCGCCGATTCCGTTTCCCCTGCGCGTGCCGCGTCCGCCACCAGGAATATGTCAACCTGGATTCCGCGGGTGGGTTGGGTGCCTTCCAGTTGTGTGCCACTGCCGCTCTGGCGCTCGCCGGGGAGGGTGTGCACTACCGCCGGTTCCACCGCCCGGCCCTCAACCGAGACGTTTATGACTTCTTAGTATCTTCTTGAGGTATCGACAACTAGTACATAAAACCTACGCCTTCTATCTTGTACCGCCGGTTGGCGCGTTCTACGTATACATAGTACTTAGTATCATTTTGATGTATCGTATTCACGACTATAATACCTATGTACATATTACTGACATGGCTTTCTAGTCCATGTATCTTACTAACCGACTGTGCTGACTGCCCTTTGAAAGGTTAGTAAGTCTTATCTTTGTTGCCTTAATCAATGACTGACCTCTGTTTGATTGACTGTAGCCGTGTTCACCAATTCTAACGCCCACCTCCGGGGCATTGGGTTGGACTCGATGTCTTTATTCCATATCAGGCTTTCGTTTCAAAGGTATGCCCCTGTTTTTTTGTGCTTCAATGCATTACCTTCTGATTTGCTCCACAGTCCAGCACGCGGATTTATGACTGCCGTTTGAAGAGGCAAGTCTGATATTTCTCACCTTAGTTCTTGACTGAGCTTCGTTTGACTGACCAACTGTAGGGGTGCTAAACAAATTCACAACTTCAGCGTTTACCTACGAGCTATCCAAGCTTGTTCCAATAGGTTTGGAATCGACACCTTAACTCGTGCTCAGCCAATTTTCATTGCAAAGTCGGAAAGGTATGTCAATTTTCATTGCAAAGTCGGAAAGGTATGTCTTGATTTTTGTGATTCAGTTCATTACTGACTGTTGTTTGACTCCTTGAGGTGCTTGGAGTATCGACTTACTTATGTGGCAACAGCGGTTCATAAACTCACACAGAGCCTTCGCTGGTAAGTCTTGGCTTTTTGCGCTCACCACTCGATTGATTACTTACTGACATTTGGTTTGTTGACTTTAGTACCGCCCATGGTTCGCTCTGGCGTCTAATTCAGGTGCAAGGCCTAATCCGACGATCTCTGACCTGTATATGCATATCCCAGGTGCGTTAATTTCAAATTTACTTGAGCTTACTTTAACTGACCTGTGTATCCTCCTCACAAGTACTTCGGTGTTGACTTTGATTAATGTCCGCCTTGTAGTTGAAGCATTGGCCGAGTTATGGGTTGCCGGGCTGACTTCGAAGTGGTGTCCTAGTTGAATTGGGTGAATAGGCGATAGAGACTGGGTATGGACACTGAAAATGCAACTTCACTTGCTGAATTTGAGTTGGACCTGTGAGTACATAGAGCTCCAGTTCGCGCACCAGTTCGCGCATTGAACTTAAGTCGGGGAAAGCTTAAGAGGGGGAACTTAAGTTCCAGACATGCGATGTTTGGGCGGCCATGGTGGCCTGGCTGGGTGAAAGGCTGGGGAAAAACTTAAGTTCATTAACTTAAGCTCAGATGTGGTTAGGACCAGCCGAACTTAAGATAAGGTCATTTTATTTCATCTCACTCGTCGCGGAGGGGAAAATCCTCCGGGACGACGGCGGCGGCGGTGGCTGCAGCATGCTCGGCTACAGCCTCGGTCGACGCAAGGCGTGCCAACAACTCCTCCAGCAGATCTCCGCCAAGCTGCTGGATCACCTCGTCGAGGACGTCGATCGACCGGACGTCGACCGGAGTCGTGCAGTCCCGGGCGAGATGGTTGGGGTCGCCGCAGCGGAAGCAGGCACGGCGGGAGACACCCCGGGCTCTGGCGCGGTCGACCTCCATCGGAATGCCAGGAGGAAGAGCCGGAGCGGGGGTGCGCACCTGCGGTGCGGCAGCCGGAACCGGGGCGCGACCGGAACCGGGACCGGCGGGCGCCAGAGGCCTCCCAGTCGGGAAGGTGGTGCGACCGGAGGGTGCCGCAGAGCGACCGGAAGGGACGTTGCGAGCCCGGAGCTGGGACTCGTACTGCCGGTAGGCCCGGACACGCCACGCGACATAGTCCGTGAGCGGGGGAGGGTCGCTCGACCCGGTTATGGCGAGGTTAATCGCCGGGTCGAGTCCGGTGCGGTACTTCGTGACCTTGACGATGGGGTCGCTGAAGCCGGCGAGGTCGACGAGGTCTTCGAAGTCGTCGGTGTACCGGAAGACGTCCCGGTTGCCCATGTGGTAGGCGCGGGACTCGAGCTTGATCAGGGCGTGGTCCTGCTCGTTCTCCTGGACGAAGCGCTGCCGGAACTCGACCAGGAACAAGTCCCAGGTCGGAAACGGGAAGGGGCTCTTGGCGGCGTAGCGCTCGGCCCAGCGCTGTGCCGTGTCGGTGGCCATAAAGGACATGGCGTACCTGACGACCTTCTCCTCCGAGGGCTCTCCGGCCTCAGTGAACGCTTCCGGTACGAGCCGGGCGTAGGACCGGACAGCGTGCAGGAACGCCCGGCCCTTGGTCCGGTCGCCGTCGAAGACGAACGGGGGGTTCGGTCGGAGGACCGTTTTCGTTCCGGGGGTGACGTTTTCGAAAAGCCGTGGACCCGGGTCCGGAGCCGAAGTGGCAAGGGACGGGGCAGGCGAAACAGCGCGTTGGGTGGTGGAATTTTCAATCAACCTGGTGAGGCGCTCGAGTGTACCCTCGATAGCGGACATCCGGGCTTCGGCTTGTGCAGCGGCAGCGTCGGACATGTCGGCGTCGAGAGCAGGGACAGGGGAGGAGGGGGCAAGATTTGAAGTGGGAGAGGCAGGGGCACTGACGTACTCGTCCGAGCCTTCAAGTCCAAACTTCGCAATCTTGGCCGGTTAATCCCGTAGAGAGTTTCTTCTGCTGTAAGGGCAACCTCAAGGCCCGAGAGTACTCAAGAGTCCTAGCGAGGGGAATCCGAAGATGAATAAACAGTAGCTACAGACATTGAGTAACGCACCTAGCGAGGGGAATCCGAAGAGAAGAAACTCTGAGGATTCCCACGCTAGGCCGTGAGTATAATAGTCTACTGGACAGGTGCACGGGACCGGAGTGATCGGGAACGGATGCCGAGGTCACGCGCATGATCGCATGCCGAATGCCAGCCGGCATCGGCACGTTCCGGTTGACCGGAGGGTTCCGGTCGACCGGGACGACCGGAGCGACCGGAAGGGCGGGGCCAACGACCGGAGGAGGCGTGCGAAAGGGGGGTTCCCCTGACACACACAGCTACTCTCCTGGAAATATTCAAGCACATTTCTGGAGTCTACAGGCCCCTTGTTCCGTACTGAAAACACGCTTTTTGTGCACTACTCAGGCCTTTGTCCTCTTCCTTCCGGTACCTCCCCAAACACACGGTCTGTAGCAGCTATACCAGCCTTGATCGATGATGAAAAATATCCAGCATGCCCACAGGACCTCGAAAGGCACCGTGGGGCTGTTACATGGTGTGTGCAATCTCACCTTATCCCGTTCACAAGTGCTCTCGCTTTGTTTCCTGCTCCTTCACGACCATCTCCTCACAAATTGTGTGCTACATTTGTTTTTGGTCATTACAGGCTGCTTGAATCCATGTAAATCTTGTTTTTGCTCTTACTCTGAGTTGTGCTACCAATCTTGTCTCGCATCCCTCTGGATTGTCACAAAAACACATTTCCGAGCCGTGGTCCCTTGACCGTGGTTTTCTTAAATTTTGCCGACGTGAATACACTTCTGTGCACTTGATTTCGGATTCCTCATGCTCTACTTCCTCTCGTGGCTTTTTCTTTCTGACATCTTCTTGGTTCAAACCAAAGTCAAATTTATGTCCGGAGGCTTTTTGAGTGATGCTTTACTCGCCTAGTCAAGCTCCAGGCCACGGTCCATGTTACTCCTTGAATCTCTCTCTTTTTCCTTCTTTTTCTCTTTTTTTTCGCGTTTTTCCCCTTTTGGCGACCGAGTACAATGGTCGGTAAACCTCCAAAGTCTCCTCTGAACCTCTGTTCATGGCAGCGCTCGGGCTCTTCATTTTTTTTTTCGCAATTTATATGCTCACTGTTCTTCGATGACACATCACGTATTCACGAACACCTGCACGGCGCAGAGTTCACCGTTGCGGCTGCCGCAGAGCGTCGAGTCGTCGACTTCTAGGCTCTAGCTCGAAAACGTCAATTGAAAGCCAGACATGCACGTCTGGACGTCTGGACGTCTTTTGTTGTGCTCCCTCGTTCTCCGAATTAACTCATGGAGCACTTTCAATTCTTCCGGCTGATTGCCCCTCCCGGCACCTGTTCTCGATAGTCTTGTGAACCCAACCACTCCATTCCAAGCCAGGCGGACGAGTCACCTGATCGGGGAGGTTGACTGCCTCCAGGAGTCCCACTGCCTCCCACCCACCCACATGGACGTGCCAGAGTATGGCCAAAAAGCCGCCACAAAATAACAAGGGGTCCGATCTCGCCACGCGCCGAAAACCATTCCCCCTTATCTTGAACCCTGCCGGAGCCTTATCTCGAACGCCGTGCTCTTCTTGCGCAATTGATCCAGCTGGAATCGTTATTAATTCGTCCACCTCTCAAACCGAACTTAACTGAACATCATTGAACCACACCCTCTGGAGGTTCCGACGTCTTGCCAATACAGTCGCAATTGCAAGTGGCAGCAGATATTTGAAAACACCTCCTAACCCTTCCTGAGACATGCAGCACAAGTTCCAGCCATGGCTCTGGCGGCCCGGGGCCATGACCAGCCATTGTGAGTGCTACTCCGGGGACTTGAAGGCAACAAACTGACCAGGTTTCATGCTTCCCTGGATGGGTAAGGAAAGACCGAAGATACGAAGAGCAGATGTTCGACTTGAGATCTTGGGACGGTTCCACCAGAGAGAGATAGTGGTGACGGGAACCATAAACGCGGTAAAGGTCAGGGCAAACGGACAGTATATGTAGCAACTAATGAATCTCGACAAAATTCTGTGAATCAGTGATCAGGGACGCAAAAGCCGCGCTCATTTCCTCCGTATCCCACTTCTGGCGATCCTTGGGCAACTCCATCGCCATCTGCCGGAGAAAATCATCGATTCTCGAGGTATCTGTCCGGAGGCAAATTGCCCAGTACCGCTGAGAAACCGCCTCGAGGTGAACCATCACATGCAGACGCATGCGTCCGCCGCTTTGAGCGACACGGGAAACAATGTCCATCCACTCCGGCCCGTTTAGAAGCTTGTGCGTCGCCTCGCTGTTGAGCCTCTGGGGAGTGATTTTGACGGCGCCCTCGGTGTAGTCGTAGAGCACCAGGTATTCCTCAGTGGGATACAGATGCCGGAATGATAGTTCCTTTGGGAGGATCCTGGGCTTGGATTTTTGGTAGTCGTGTTGCATGATGGCGCGAAAAAACGCTCTGTCTCGCGTCGTGAGGTCATCGCTGGCCTCGCCTGAGGCAGTTAGTCTCGCATGACACCGGCGATTGATTTCGCTCACTGAAACAGAGAGTTCCGTAAGCAGCACAGACCTCTCGATGGCCACCCTTCCCCCAGTCCACCTTTTGGCATCTCGAGGAGCAGTAATAGAAAACCCAGCAGCCGCTGCAGCGCTTGAAACTCGATTTGGCACGTATTGCGAGGCACTGGCGACGGCCTGTCAGTCCAACATTGAACAGGAGCAGAGCAGTATCACCTCAATGTTATCGCACGCTCTCAATGCGGGAGCTGCTGTCGCCGACCGCAGGATGTCGAGCCGTTCGCGGGCAGCGGCCATGGCATTTTCCCACTCCGGATAGATTTCCGATTGCTGAAATGCCGCGGTCGCAACGAGAGGCGCGACACGGTCCAGAGCAGGGCCCAGCACCGCGATGACGCTGCGATAGATGAAGAATTGAGGTAGCACAGCACATACGAAGAGTTGAACGGATGGGAACGATGGAGGATCTTGAGCGCCAAACACAAGCGCGCGGAGAATGTCATTTTCGATGGCCTGGGGAACACCAGCGTATGTCGCGGTGTGGATAAGAACCTTTCCCAATATGAACAGGATGTTGGGCAGCATCTCGATGGCGCGTTCGCTCACGGCACAAGCAGCGCGTGTAAGTGATGGCACAATGTCTTGCGACGCCAGTGCAAGGCCGAGAGGTCCAAGAGGGAGGTCAGCGCCTTCCATAATGTCCAGCAAGGGTTCTAGAGTGTGGATGAACCGAAGGACTCCGCCGAGAAGACGCATGTTCATGACATCCATTGTAGCTGTGGACGAAGGAAGAAGCGTGTTGATGAACCGGATGACAAGTCTGCTGAGATCTTGCAGTGTTCCGCCGGCACCCCCAATGATATCGGCTAGGTTATGTGGTTCAGCAACCTCCGGCTCCTTGATGAAGTTGTGCAAAGCGCTGAGCCCAATCGTGCGCTTTGGGGCATTCGGGAGCTCCACGATACCCGCCCATGCTTTCCCCAGCATGAACCAAAAGCCCGGGGTGGACTTGATGAGGACGGTGGTTGCAAGGTGATCGGTTAGTGTCGCCGCGAATACAACAAGGTCGACACACAGCTCGCGTTCCGTCACCGCGGGTATTAACGGCAGGTCCGGGTGCAAGGACACAAATCGTACCCACAGCCAGATTCGGGGCCATAGATCAACCCCAACTGCGTTGGGAAACCGTGTTGTATAGAGCGCCTGTAGAGCAATCATCGCTCGGTCAATAGTCGCCATTGTCCCCGGTGATAGCGTTTCTATATCGTTATCTGAGGTCGGGATCCCCGTAGGGTCCAGATTGTAGAAGAACACCGGGAGGGCGTAGACTTCCTGTTCTACTGTTATGGTGGCCAAGTATAAACAAACGCGTCGGACATCGGCCGGAGAGCAATTGGGCGAGCAGGCGAGATTAGCCGCCCTCTGTCGCTGTATCAGACACACCGTCGCAAAGATACAGAATGTAATTACCCTGATGGAAAAGGGAAGGCGATTGACATTGCTCAGCTGAAGAGCTGGGTGCATGGTGGAGGGAAACAAGCAAGTCGGTTGTCGTACGTTTTTTTGATGCGGTAACCAAATGGCCAAATGCGTTTGTCGGCTGTTTAACGGGCCGCAGTCCGTGATCATCGATCAGGTTGGGGCTGAATCATGAAATTGTCCTGTGGCTTGTATACGCTAATGCACAGCACGAAACGGAATGCAGCAAGCTACGGCCATGGGGACTTCAAAAATAGCCTATGGACTTGAAATCCTGAGCTGCGATGGGGTGCGGACTTTCTCAACTCAAAAATCAACCGTGGGATTCTTTTGAGGGTCCGTGTGGGACAAAACCTCAGTTTTTTTCTTCGCAGGACTTATTTTGTCTAGATCTCCAGAGAAATGTAAAGAAATGTAAAGATGAGACGCAAATTTAGCGGTTTGCCGAGATCTTTACAGCTGTTTCCGAAAACAATGAGACGCCCACTCGTACCCACGTCGCGGAACGCCGAGAGAACGCCAATAGAGTGTCGGAAATCGAAGAGGTTGAACGCGGCGTATTGAGCGGGAGTGGGACGCTTGCGTCAGACACTTTTCGATTCCTGCGAATCAGAACCTCATTTACCAAACCATTTAACCCCCGCGGGTGAGAGTGAGAAAAAACAAGAGAGAAAAACGCAGATTGTAGGTTAGAAAGCTCAGTATTCGCAACGACGCGTCGTCGGACCGACGCATTCAAGCAACGAAGGAAGGTAAGGGGTGGGAGGTGGGTGGAACAACGAAGGGAAGGAGAGGTGACGCAGGGGGAGATGATGGGAAAGGCGGCAAAAGGTCAAAGGGAGAAGAGGGGGAAGCGAACGAGTTCATACGAAAGGATGCATGGAAATGAAGAGAGACGCTTCGTCGGCGTCGGCACAACGAAGAGGAGGTGGGGGAAGGGAAGGGAAGGGGAAGGGTGGTAAATGGGGAGAGATGGGAGATGGGAGGCGGGGACGGAGAGAGAGAGGCAGCGCAAGCCCCGAGTGCTCGCGGAAGGGCCAGGAGAAAATGCCGGTGTTGCGGGGAATTGAGGGGAATTGAGGGGCGGTGGCTGTGTTTTTACGGGGTCCCAAAAACCACGGATTCTGGTAGATTAGTGCTAATCTGCGGCAACAGATTTCATCAGCGGCTGCGGGCTTGCCTCACAAGTGCAGACTTGGGTAAAACAGGGACCTAACTCAATGAAAACCGATGCTGCAGAGTTGAAATTTGGGGTGATTTGCACTCCAGCATCACGAACCATGTTCCAGAAGCACGGGTAAAGCACCTGGTATGCTTATATCTCACTCGGGACTTGATAAAGTAGTTGGGTTTTCTGTCCAAATTCCCTGCATTTCCCCTCAATTACCCGCACCCCGTCCCCTCAGTGTCCCCTCACTTCCCCTCACTTCCCCTCACTTCCCCTCACTTCCCCGCACTTCCCCGCACAGTCCCCTCAAGTCCCCTAAACCTACCCTCACTTCTCTGCACCAAAGTCACTGCAACAAACTCACGGGATACATTGGAATTGAAATTCAATTCGGCTCAAGCAATGAATCAGTGCTCGCTAACAAGACTGTCAAACTTTATAACGGATCAAGATATTACAATAACAATGATCTGGCTTGACAGAACTGAGGGCATAATTCAGGAGTGCTCATAACTTCCCGCCGTACACATACAAGGAGAAATGTTGCAAGCCACTGGGGATCTAGGGAAAAAACATCATACAAATCTATTTCAAGTTCTCTGTGAAGCCTTTACATTTTGCGGAACATCATCCTTGGTCCCTTGCTATGCACCAAAACGGTTGCTACAGTGCAACATACCATGAAACCGGAAATGACACTGATGAAGATTCAACCGACAAACATCAATGCATGCCCTCGGGCATCTCGGGGAGGTTGAATTCCTTTTTATCTCTTCTACCGCATTACTGTGGAATTTAAACGGGAATGAGGCCCGAGTGAGGGGAGGCGCGCAGTGCTTGAGGTGCCATGTTGTCTGACGAGCAGGGTTTGGTCGGTGTTGAGGATAATTGACATATCTTGTTCATAGCTGATAGGCAATGCCGCTTTGAGGAACTGTAACATACTTGTCAAGTTCTCAAATGCAGTGTCCGAAGTGAAGTCTCAGGGACTGACACAAACAACTGAGGAGTGGCCAGAAAAACCCATTGACACCTTTCCCATATCACATTGTATCAGTTGGTGGCCGACACCCTCGGGCATCTCGGGGATGTTGAAACCTCCCCTCAAGTTCGCACTGAGCAGCCAAAAATTTGACCATTCATTTCACCATACGTGACATGGACTGCACTACTTTGTCATCCAGGTCCAATTCTTTTTTGCAGTGCAGGAAAAGCAATAAGTCGGCGGATGGAAGTGCGCTCACTTCCGTACTCCTTTTGGGTTAAGACACATTGAGAGTCAGTCTTCCGCACCACATCGAGAGTTCTGAGTTTGATTTTCTACAGAGAAAACGCGACGGCCATGCCGGCTTCACAGAGCTAGGCATAACTTGGATAGATGAACTTGCGAGGAACCACGACACGATCACGAGGACCCGCAATTTTGCGCGAGTATTACAGGGCTGAGCCCAGCTCAAATTCTGGGAGATGCCCAATGTAGGCTCGGATATCGTTCGCTCGGTGGCTTGAGCTTGTGAATGAATCTTGGTCAAAAAAGTAACAGGTGACGACCCATTGCTGTGAGGCTTTCGGTTGGATCACTGTGTTGAATGTCCAGATGTCATTTTTCAGTATGGCACCTGGTCCGCACGAGGCGGTCTTCGCAACTCTTTCGGAGATAGCATGATAGAAAACAATCTATCATGAGGTGTCTATTGCAACGCACTCTGAATTGGTGCCATACATTGCATTGGTTCAAAGAACTGCGTAGATCTAAATCCCAGGTCTAGTTTGAACTTCGGACGGTGTGACGTGGTTGCAACCCTGCGGAATCACTAGCTCCGGTTTATTGCTACCTTCCGAAGTGTTGTAGACGTCATTTGAATGCGGGGGCTTAGTCCAGTAGTTGGGTAAAAAATTCACTATTCGGCCAAGTATCAGGATTGCAAGATGTGGCACAAAAATTCGGGTTTGACTGTTGATGACTCCAAGCCATATTCCAGTGCTGGAGTCCGAGGGGGATATATGCACATGTAAAGATTGGGTCCATCACAAACTCGTATCCCTTCGAACGGGGCTTGGATGCGGCGCAAACACTGATTGACTAGTCAGAAATTCCTTAGTTGGTGGTTGGCCCGAGATGATATCGGGCACCTGCTGACCACTAATTACTTGTTTTGGGCTGACACATCTGTTGCTCAACTTTTCAATTGTGAGGACAATTTTACCTCGCGTACAACCGCTGCAGAATTGTCAGCGGTTCTCGAAGGAATTCCTATCTTGTCACTTCAACCAATTCCGCCCAATGTACCACGGTCTGCGGGCAACTGTGCCGGATAAACTAGCACACCTAGTGCGTCACTCTGATTCATTCAAGATACGATTCGACCCTCAGGATTTGGTCCAGGGGTTTGTTCAAAAATCGCTATTCGGCCGATCACTGGGATTGCAATTTGTAAAATTGAGTTCGAGTTTTTTTGTCGGAAACCAATGCATTAGGCTTAGGCAAAGCTAACAATGCATGCTCAGAGCCTATCGAGTGCCCGTTGAAATGTTATAAGCCGCCCGGCACTTTTACCCTCACAACCCCTCAATAGCACAGCCACCGCCCCTCAATTCCCCGCACTGCCGCCTCAATTCCCTGCAGCACCGGCACTTTCACCCAGCCCCTCGCGGAAGACGAGATACGGGAAGAGGCGCGGAGGGGAGGGAAGGACGGGGAGAGGAGATTGAAGACAGGGAAGCAACGGTAAGACGAGGGATAACGAGGAGATGTAGCGAAAGGCGAATCGCGAACGGCAACAGGGCTGTGGGATTGTTGCATCTGTTGGCAGTGTTGCTGTTGGGATTGTTGGGATTGGGATTGCTGGACTTGCTGCGCTGCGGCTCGGGGGAGGGCGAGGGCGAGGGCGCGGCGTTCTGCTCCTGCGTCGCGTGCTCGGTCTCCGTGTCCGACTGCGCCTCGGGCTCGGGCGCGTGGTGGCCTTCCTGTCCCTCCTCACCCTGTCCCTCCTCACCGTGCGAACCCTCCTGCTCGGGCGGCGATGACGGACGGGACTGCTGTTGTTGTTGCGCCTAGGGCTCGTCCGTCGCCGAGGAGGGTTAACCGATTAACTTGGCAGATTGACTTGCCCTGCAAGCGGAGTTTGAATTTGGCTGGGCTAACTTGGGTAACTTGTGCGTGGGTTAACTTGTGCTTGCGGCCTTTTACACTAACATTCTACACCATAGCTGAATGTCCTATACCTCTCTCCCAAGGCTTCTGATCATCCCTGGAGTCCTCGAGGCTGTTCGGCACGGCCGTTGGGATCGCTCGGCATTGTTTGATGCCATCATTCCGACGTGGACGTTGGTCTTGGCATCGCCGTCGACGTTGACGGCGAACTTTGAAGCCATTGCGTCCAATTCAAGTAAGAGTCTACCTTGGGGGCCGGAGAGGTCATAAGAGATTATTCGCTTCACAATACCGCTGTCCATGCCTTCACAATGTCGCAACATGGTTCAACCTTGTCCTCTCGCCATACAAGTACATCGTCCTACGCAAGTCTCAAATTGACTTGTGGCGCACGTATCCCCGCAAGTCAATCTGTCGAAACAAGTTAGAATGCCGACCAAGTTAACTTGTTGCACCAATTGACTTGGGGTGTGCAAGTTAACTTGTCATTCTGCCTCATATGTTGAACTGGCACAATGCCCACCTCAGTCACTCACCCGAGCGCACACGGTATATGAACATTGGGTTTAATTCGAGTCCTACCTTTCTACAGCAAGAGCACCTTAAAAGAATGCGACACAAGTCAATTAGTCACGACAGTGCAAGTTAACTTGGCATATAATTGGACATGTGCGACATCCTCATTTAGTGCTACTACCCGCGAGACGCCCACTTCTACGTGTTGCGACAGCCCTGGGCGTCGAACTGGCCATGACTGGTTTTCTTCCCCTCTTTGGTGCTGGCTCCTCTGGTGCGTCTCCGTCATTTCCCCTCTTCTGCCCGACGATCTCGGAATTCTCGATTGGCGCAACAATTTCTGACGCGACGTCTGGCGGGACGAAGGAGGCGGCGACATCGAAGAGGATGGGATGCCTTCCGAAATTGAGCGATGGACTGAGCCGCTCAAATCTCGGTGGACGGAGTGCAGGATCGTACACCGTGTGAGCTGCGTGGAATATCGACATGTGCTGCGAGAATTTGACAAGGTCCCATCGCCTCCTGTGTTTCAGTTCCAACGGATTGGTAGACAAGAACATTGCCTCTAGTGCCTTGGACCCATCGATATTCTTGGGAACAATAGAGCCGTCCAACAGATCCTCGAAAGTCTCACCGTTCAAATTCAATTCCTCACCCAGTTCATGTTGGATCGCAAGCAGCTGTAGCAGTGCAGAACCAACAGAAAGCACTCTTCTTCGTCTCTCAGTTGGGCCGACTTTGAACACAACCCGCCCCAAGAGCTCCTGCATCGGCCCCTGCATCAAGGACTCGAGCTCCGGAGTTGGAGACAAGCGAAGATTGCTCAGCCATTGCGCGGCTTCGGTGTCGCGAGCACTAGAGGTTTTCGGACCGAAAAATTGAGTGTAGGCTTGGACTACTGGATGGGTGGGGTGGAAGTCAGCAAGGACGACAGATAACCGACTAACGGCGCCAGCAAAAATGGCATGCAAAGGGTGGTCAGGCGGCGCCGACATTTCGGGTTCCATAAACGAAGGCAGGCGTATCTTGCCAATCTGTTACAAAAAGATCTTTAAGTCCATGCAGTGGAAACAAAGGTCAATATGCAACGTACTTGACTCGATTTCAGAACGACAGATGAGATCTCCTCACAGAAATCTCTGCCTCTCTGGTATGTTTGAGGGATTAGGTTGGGAAAGGCGTCCGGATCTGTTCGAATAAGCCAGTCACATTGTAACCATTTGAACTTGAATTCTCGAGCACTTCCGGGCCTTCCCCGTTTAACGAATCTGGCTGGGTACCAAAGAACATCGTCGGCCTTCCAGTCAAGGGCAGCTGGATAGGGCAGCATCACAATTTCGTCCGGATTAAACCTGTGAATGTTGACGTTGTTAGAAGGACATGGATTCACGAGAGAAAGTCTTACAGATCAGCCTCCAACCGAGGCTGGCAGCGCGCACAGACAAACTCGACTTTGGGGTCGTTCCAATCCACGTTGTCGGGGAGGCATTCTATATGCGACCAGAATCTACAAGTCTTGCATTGGACTTGTTCCGGCAGATTATCACCGTCCGAAACCAGCCCGCAACCATGGCAGTAAATGGGGCAAGGTGTTGTCGAGTTTGTTGAGTCGCTTTTCGCAGGGCTTGACTCCTCTTCGTCGCTGAAGTCATCTTGGTATGCTGGCGGCGTCTGTGGACCATCGAGTGATTCCAGAATCATTCTCGAGGCAGGATCCTTAGGCTCTTGGTACTCCAGTCGCATCTTGGAGACGGGGTCGTTGTACAGATCCTGAATCCATGGCTCTGGCTCGTTATCATCGACAACGGATGCTGCCGGCCGCGGAGGTACTTTGACGCAGTCCGCCTCGAGCTCGGCGCTCGATCTTGTCGTAATCTGGCCCGGAATAAATCAAACAACACGGCCAAAAGGACAGAGAGATACGAACATTCAATCGAGACTTTAGTAAATAGATGACGGATATGACCATCGGGTCGACGGCTTCCAGCATGCATAGAGGCCCAAGTTCGGCCAACATGCCATCGCGAACGCAATCGTTGTAGACGTAGCTGCGGTCGCCGAGTCGAGTTTGAGTCGTGTAGTGTCCGACAGTATTTGTATCCGTCGGTCCGATGTAAAGAACACGAGAGACGAGTTCGTACTCCACTCCGCTTCCCAAGTCCAAGTTGAGGGGACAATAGACGTCTTTGAACGTCAAGTCACCCTGGACGGGGGAGAACATAGGCATTATTCGCAGAACAAGCGGCCACTCCGTCGATATCGAGACCAGTGGGGCTTCACCATCATTGCAAGACAGATGCGGGCATATCAAAGCAGAACGCCTTCGATGAATATAATCACTTGAATGGGAACGCAAATCTCCGAACCGTTCCCAAGGGAGAGAGTGTGCCAGAAGATCGGCCAGAGATGGGTTTTCGGCGCCAGGCTTGATGTAGGCCTGAGCAAGGGCAAGGTCATGTCGGTAAACTGGGGACTCGAAGCGCATGTCGGGGTGGATGTTTTGTGTGACATGGTTCGAAGCACAGATGTACTTCAATTTGTAACGCGGGGAAAAATACTGCTGGACCCGCGATGTGGTGTCGAACTTGAGGACCGTCAAGCTAAATATACAAGCTGAGATTGAGACGCACTTGAATCATCTGGGTGGGCCAAGTTCTGGCACATCCAACCATCCCCGCCACAAAGCGTCCGTTGTCCCATTTCGTTTCAATCAGCCGTTTCACATTTTTCTGACCTGCGTCCAGGGCCGCAAGGAGTTTGTTGCGTATGTCGTTGGGCTTTTCTTTTTTTGCGGGTTTATCGGTGGGTGGAACAGCACCGCTAAGCAGTGCTCGGAGCCAGAAATGCTCGAATACGTCTTGTAACCCAGTACCTCGGCATTCCGTGCGGATTCGTCTCAACAGCTCGGCCCTGACGGCGTCCGACATCGAAGTAAAAGCCCGAAAATAAGCCTCCAATGATGCGTCAACGAAGCACGAGTTCGCGTCCCATTTGTATGACTGGAGAAGACGCTTGTCCCCGGATTGCTGAGGAATACCGGATAGCGCAGCGGAAACGGCGTTAGAAGCAGAGTTAGCAGCAGCAAAACGCTCGGCTTCGGTGAGAGCTGCTTTCTGAGTAATCAACTTGGCCTCCAAATGCGCTACAGCCGCGAGACGTTCACGAGTGTCTGGAGCTCGGCCGTCGTTTGCATACATGGTCAATCGGGACCTGGGGTTCGGTTTCTGTCCCTGGAATCGTGGTTGAACATGGCCAGCTGTGCGTCAAATTTTAAATCAATTTCGAAATAGACCAGAGCATGACACACCTAGAACTGCCTCGTAAAGCATCTCAGTTTCGCGCTGTACACGATATAGACGCCGGACACCCTCATACATATCGTGATGCTTCCCCGCGGCCCCGTAGAGAAGATGGTGCGAGGATTCCGCGCCGTTCGTTGAGCTTGGCATCCTGGCACGTAACTCCGCAGACATCCTCTGCATGGCAGGAAACACCATGCCCCCGTTGCCCGGTATAATCCACCAGGAAAGCCACGGGCGCACCTCTGGGAATTCCCCGTGAATATCTGCAACAGCTTGCAGAAATTGTTCGCCTGTAGTACTTGCCCCCTCGAGTATAGCGATCAGAGATTCAAAACGAAACAAGAATGCGGTTGCGATAACTTGCTTAATCTTGTGAGTAGATCTGCGCCAGTGAATTTTGCAGCCTAACAAGAGCCCCTGTGCCCGCAAGCGAAAGGTTGAGCGCTCCGATTCCTGGCTTTTGGCACTCAATTCGCTCCAGCCAGGAATTCGGGAGCACATATACTCAACAAACGCGTTGACAAATCCGTTGCGCTGAGCATTGGAAAAGTCGAGGATCTGGTGAGAGATGAGAAGGCCGGACGGAAAGAGAATTGAGCTGTTGGACTCACGGAACTGAAGATACGATCATCGAACGTGAACCCGAGGCCCTTGGTGCATATCTCCGCAACTACCTGAATGAGTTGCTTGAAGTGCGGAAGATGATGCTCCTGGTCCTGTCCGCCGATCCAGGTATAGAGGACGACGACCCAGCGAAAGAGAACTTGGGAGAATACAAGGGAGGTCAGGAGAACCCCCTGCTTGAAGTAATCGAACGTGCCATCGGTGAGCATGCCGTGGCGTCCACTCTCCGCCTCCAGATTCTCGGCATGCCAGGATTGAACTGAGTCGCGGAGAAGAACGTCACGCATGAAGGGAGTTTGCATGCAGATGAACTGGCGATCCAGGAGTTCTGCTTCCACAATCCATGGTGTCTCGAAGGAATTCTTCAGGGCGGAGAACGACTCGAGGAACTGAAATCCGGAATTGCGAGCGCCGGACGGGATAAGCTGTTGTCGCATCTTACTCTTCTCGACTTCGCTCCGTGCCTTGCGTGCATCCATGAGGATGGGATTAATGTCTCCCAATGGCACCTGCCCAGGCGCCGCTGCTGCGCGTAGCTGCTGGGCTGTGGCTTGCGGATTGTGAAGGACCTGGAAATCGAGGGCCTCTACGTCTTTTTCAGCCAGACGCTTCACTGGTGGATGGGCGTGTGAGTGTCGGCCAACATGATGTCGTACGGCTTTAGTGTTTCCATCGTCGTCTCGATACTGGTAGTAGGTGAGAGTACATTCACAGGTGACATAGACCAATTTGGAACGGCAAATTGGACAGGTCTCGCTGTGCTGTTTGTCCCGTGAATTCTTGGCTGTCTTGGGCCTAAAAAAACGACTGGGAAGACCCTCGGCATTCTTACAGCCACAATGAAAGACACCAAGGCAGACACGCTTGTCGACCTTCGAGGCGGTGGGAATTCCAATGCGGCGGGCTCCAGACGAGCGCCATTGCCAGCCCTCGTCGTCCCATCCAAATGGTTGCTGGCCGAGTGTACATTCCAATTTGACATCTCCGTCAGGCCACTGGTACGACGGAGAATCTGCGCCAGATGAGTTGATTGGAGCAGCAGCAGGCTGGGGCAGCGGTGTTGGTGCAGATGGCTCTGGAGCGAGTGGGGCAGCAAACACCATTGGCGGGACAAAACCAGACGGTACGGCCTGCTGCTGTTGGTTGAAGTACGGGTGCGGCTGGAGATACGGCGGTATCTGGGCCGGATGTTGAGGAGCCTGGAATGTGTTCGTGGGATATGCGACGGGTTGGGACGGAAGATACGCCTGCTGCGGCAAGGGGTAGTATACTGCATGGCCTTGGAAGTCAATACTAAGCCGTGCCAATCCACGCACCTGGAGCGTGATTCATGCCGTGGAACATAGGCGGGTTATTGTACCCATACGCCGGCGGATCTGAAACGGCATAAGGCACGTCCGAGTTAGAGAAGGAAAAATCTCACATTGGGGAGCAGGGAAATATTGGGGCATATGCGGGGGAAAAGCTGGTTTATTGGGCGGCAGCGGCGGAGGGCCAGGACGAGGAGGGATTGGTGGTGGTGGGCCGCGAGCAGCGGGTTGGTGAGGGGCGGCATTAGGAAGCGAGTTGTCTGAGTCGTCTCCAGGACTGAACCACTGGAAGAGCCTGTGGAACATGCTCGTCGCTGTGAAGAGGTCGACAATTTCAAAAAAAAAACTCATTTTGATCGACGATCATGACGCGGATCATCCCCGTTAGGAAACCAACGGGCCTTACTCAGTGAAGAGACGGGACAGACATGCTTATCAGCAAGCAGAGGGGTATTCCGGGCCGCTCAGATCACCCCGAATCGCGAACGCAGAGTGCTTTGCGACGAGCAACAAATTGACTTGTCTGATCGAGACAAGTTGGCTTTCGATCAGACAAGTTAACTTGCAATGCAGTGTTCTGCCATAAGGGCTTATTAAGGGTCGCGATTTTGGTTAAGGCCTTAGGCCTTAATAACGAGTAATTAAGGGGTCGATTTTAAGGGGTATTTAAGGCCTTATAATTACGTAAGCGCAAAATTTTTTCCCACCGCTTTAGCAGAATAAAGAGTCACTCTGCAAACCACCAACAGGCCACGACACATGGTGCGGGCCCACTTGCAACTATTATTGTTCCTTGTCGACAATCACAACAGCATTGGTTGATTTATGTGCTGAACTTGTGGACCTTGCTACACAAATTTTGAACCGCTGCAAACTTCGATTTTCTATCTGGAGAGCCGGTGGTCCCCCACATCGAGCCTGCAGAACAGGTTTTGGTCGTTGTCGGATGGGTTTTACAGCACTTTCTGGAGGGATCAAAATAAAATGATGCCATCATTAACCCTTAATTAAGGCTTCGGTTGATTTTTGCCCAAGGTTAAGCCTTAACTTGGAGGCCTTAATAAGGGTTATCTGAACATAAGGCTTAGCCCTTATGTCGAACACTGACTTGCATACATAACGTGCGGGGAGCGATAGGCTGCACCTAATAAATACAAGTAAGCACAAAGGTATTCTGGGGTAGTGGTACCAGGTATATACCGGAGCCTCCACTACAGCCAACCCGAACAGCCGACATCCATTATTTACCCATGTCTTTGCCGTCAGCGAATGTATTTCTGCCCCGTGTTGGATCCGGTGGGAGCTCAGTTGCGGTTCTATGTTCAGAGCATAGTTGAACCTGCGCAAGTTAACAATTCCCGCATGGGACGGGCTACGACATGTCGATAAGTGCCCATATACAACGATAAATGAACGAAAATTGAGAGGAAACTGACAAGATCTTGTGTAGAGCTTCTCAAGGGCCCGTTACCAACCTAATCCAAGAAATCTAAGGATTTGGACTTGCGGAATGTGGCCAAGTTAATGCCGACAAACTGACTTGCGCAAGTCACATTTGTGACTTGCAAGTCACTTTGTTGACTTGTGCGGGGACAAATTAACTTGCGCACCAAAATCCACGCACAAGTTAACCCAAGTTAATTGGCGCGGGTGCAAGTTAATTTGGCAAGTCAAAAAGTGAACCCTCGTCGCCGAGTCGTCCTCCGCGCCGGATTCAGGCTCCGTGACGCGGCAAGCGATAGAAGGAGCACTGGGGGATTGTGGATCGTTCGGCATTGTAGTCGCAGCCCTAGTCGTGAGGTGCGGAGTGACTTTACGGCGGGGGTTGGGGCGGATGGGCGTTGGATGGACGTGGTCCGATAGAGAGCCATCACTCGGCATCTGATTTCGCCATCATTTTGCGGTATTGATGACGGAACTGTCCGGCAACACCAACCTCAACCAACTTCAAACCAACTCTCAACCGCCTCTCTGAGTTTCCCTTCCTCTTTCCTCAAATTCTCCTGTCCCCATACTCCTCGTCGCAGCGTCCTGGGTCATTAATCTTTACTTTGAACAGGTCAAATCCCGCAGCACTTGCAAAACCCCAGCGAGAATCCAATCCATGCATTTTGGCGAGAAGGCCGGGTTCAATTATTATTGAGGAAGAGGGAAAAAGAAGAAAGAAGAAAAGGATTGGATGCTTTGGGGGTCCACAATACGGCCCGGGCGCGAATCGAACGAGCGTCCCACATAATCTCAATAAACCAAATAAACACAGAAAATTGAGCGTGGGTGCGCACCACCGCAACCGCGCCTTCGTGTTCTACTGTTGAACCAGGCAAGAGGAGCAAGTTGGGGCACAGTGAAGGGATGCCTCAATAACCAATGATTTCAGAACGTCCGACTTCCTGAATTCGGCAATGTGGTTGGAATTTGGGCTACGGGGAGATTGAGGGGCTCGATGAGCCTGAAGGTCCTACGGACGGCTAAAAAGAATGGGTGTTGTGTACGTCCCATGGCCCGGGCTCGAATCGACCGAGCTTCCCACACAGTTTCAAGAGCCTGACTTATTGTATGCGGGTGCGGACCACCGCGACCGGGCCGTTTACTCTTCTTCAGCGTTCTTTCTCAGGTCGAATACAAAACCACCCTTGGAAACTCACTCAAACGCAACTTGCATCTTGGTCCATAATAAGTGAAGCAAGGCTGCCACATAGCTTGGTCCTCTCTGGCGTTTTTACATGACGCGGACTCAGAAGGCCGGGTTCAATTATCTACGAACAAAAGGAATGTTGAGAGGTATTGCAGAATGTGATGACAAGCTCGAATCGAACGAGCGTCCCACATGTGACATGGACTGATCGTCAAGAAATCGAATGCTGGTGCGCACCACCGCGACCGCGCCTTTACGTTCCACTGTTGAACCAGGCAAG
Organism: Mycena vitilis; assembly: GCA_029203975.1. Classification (NCBI taxonomy): domain Eukaryota; kingdom Fungi; phylum Basidiomycota; class Agaricomycetes; order Agaricales; family Mycenaceae; genus Mycena; species Mycena vitilis. The sequence goes on along the minus strand of JARGYF010000095.1, from coordinate 250,356 downwards.
AGGAGCAATTTGGGGGTTGAAGGGATGCCTCAATAACCAACGATTTCAGAAGATGCACTCCCTGAATTCGCCAATGTGGTTGAAATTTCAAATTTGGGCCACAGGGAAATTGGGGGGGCTTGATGAGCCTGAAGGTCCTACGGACGGCTAAAAGATCGGGTGTTGTGTACGTCCCATGGCCCGGGGTCGAATCGAACGAGCGTCCCACATAAACACTGGATCACACTACCTCTCGGATTGAATGTGGGTGCGGACCACCGCGACCGGGCCTTATGCTCTTCTCCAGCGTTCCTTTACAGGTCGAATACAAAACCACCCTTGGAGACTCGCTCAAACGTAACGTGCATCTCTTCTCGCAATAAATAAAGTAAGACTGCCACATAGCTTGGTCTTCTCTGGCGTTTTAACTTTTTACATGATGCGGACTCAGAAGGCCGTATGCAATTATTTTTGAACAAAAGGAATGTTGAGAGGTATTGCAGAATGTGATGACAAGCTCGAATCGAACGAGGGTCCCACATTGACATGGACTGATCGTCAAGAGGAATCGAATGAGGGTGCGCACCACCGCGACCGCGCCTTTGTGTTTCACTGTTGAACCGGGCACCTAAGGAGCCTCCACTTTACTCACGTGCGGGACCTCTTAGGTACCTTTCTCTGTATGAGCTAAAGGCACCTAAGAGGTAACCCTCCATCGGAGCCTCCTACCCAGCTATTTTTGGGTGTACGGACCATCGCAAGCGGGCCTTGCAATTTTTACGGCGTTTTCTTTTAGGTAGAATACGAAACCACCATTGAAGAGTCACTCAACTTGCATCTCTTCTTCCGTTTCTGGGCCTTGTACTTATTTGAATGAGGATTGAAAGGAATATGATATAAAAAACAATGGCGGAATCTACACTCTCCATGCCTCGGGCTCGAATCGAACGAGCGTCCCACATAAACACTGGACCACACTACCGCTCGAATTGAATGTAGGTGCGGACCACCGCGACCTGGCCTTCCACCCGTTAAATTTTACCAGTGTGCCTGAAATTCCCAGCACTGAACCCCGCAAAGGAATTTAACCGTCTAGCCCCAAGCCCTATCGCCCGCGGAGTAGCGGGAGATTCCTCCTTGTACTCATGAGGCTGAACGGGCTGCGACGGACAGAAAAAAAGGTACCGGAAAAAAAAGGTACCAGAAAATATACCAAGCGAATGGCCCGGGGTCGAATCGAACGAGCGTCTCACACAGTTTCAAGAGCCTGACTTATTGTATGCGGGTGCGGACCACCGCTCCCGGGCCCTGCAATATTCACAGCGTTGCTCATCAAGTAGCTTACTTTTGAAAACCGCTGTTGAAACTCGCTCAACAGCATCTCTTTCCAGATTGCACAAAGTAACCGCACCATATACTATAGTCCGCCCTTTTCAGTCTCTGGCGCCGGCGATGAGGGCGAGGGGCTGGGTTCAATTATCTTTGACCAAAAAGAGGGGGAAAGAGTTAAAGAAGTTGAAAGAACGGATGACCCGGGCTCGAATCGAACGGGCGCCCACATAAATCTAGACACTATCCGCATAATTGAATGTAGGTGCGGACCACCGCGACCTGGCCTTCCACCCGTTAAATTTTATAAGAGTGCCTGAAATTTTCAGCACCGAACCCCGCAAAGAAATTTAACCGTCTAGCCCCAAGCCCTATCGCCCGCGGAGTAGCGGGAGATTCCTCCTTTTACTCATGAGGCTGAACGGGCTGCGACGGACAGAAAACTTAAAGGTACCGGAAAATATACTACTAGGCGAATGGCCCGGGCTCGAATCGAACGAGCGTCCCATATAATCTCAAAAGCACTGCAAACTGGATGTGGGTGCGGACCACCGCGACCGAGCCTTACAGTATACCCCAGCGTTTTTGTCAGGTGAAATAGAAAATCGCCTTTGGAGACTCGCTCAACTTGAGCTTGCATCTTGTCAGAATGAATCGGACAGGTGCACCACATAGTCCGCCCCTTTCCGTCTCTGGCGCCGGCGATGAGGGCGAGGGGCTGGGTTCAATTATCTTTGAACGAGGAAAAAGGAGAAAAGGATTGGATGCTTTAGCGTCTACGATATGGCACGGGCGCGAATCGAACGAGCGTCCCACCGAGGTCAACGACAAATCTTTATTGAATGTGGGTGCACACCACCGCGACCGCACCTTTGTGTTCCACTGTTGAACCGCGCAAGAGGAGCAATTGGGGGGACAGCGAAGGGATGCCTCACTAACCAATGATTCCAGAATGTGCCACTCCCTGAATTCGGCGATGTGGTTGGAATTTGGGCTACAGGGAACTGAGGGGCTTGATGAGCCTCCGAACGGCCCATAAAAATTTGTTTCCTCTCCCCCATGGCCCGGGCTCGAATCGAACGAGCGCCTGCATTGGTTTTGGACGCAGTCATCGATTGCAGGTTATAGCTTGAGACGTGTCGCAATCGACTGAACACTGATTTCGACTCGTTTCAACTTCAACTTGCACTCCGGAAAAAAGCAAAATTTGGGGTCCCTTAAGATGTATCTTAAACTTTTGGTATTGGTAGCAGTATAAGCAGGGCTAAAATTGTAACAGAAATGTGGCATATCTGGGGCACTGGAAGGGTTACTGAAACTAGAAATCTCGAGAATGGTATTTGGCCACCCAAAATGTTCCGTATCAGGTGCAATTTCGACTCAACCGAAACTGCTCCTGAACCTTTGAGTTTCAGGGAACAGTTTATTGTGCACCAAAGACAATAATGTCGGTCACAGTTTCGGGTGTTACCGAAACTATTGTTTTTCGGGCTGCTGACACCGGCCGGCCCACTGAAAACAATAGTTTCGGCAACATCCGAAACTGTGACCGAAACTATTGTCTTTGGTGGACCATAAACTGCTCCCTGAAACTCAAAGTTTTAGGAGCAGCTTCTGGACAACGGAAACGGTGCCCGAAACTGTAAGTATCGGATCACCAGCTACTGATTCGAAAACTAATCATTTCAGAAACCTCTTCAGACGGCCAGGAACTCTGCATTTCAGGCGCAATTTTGTTGGTACTAATACTGTTCCTGATAATAAACATTCAAGATACCTCTTCAGGGACCCGAAATTTTGCCTTTTTCCGGAGTGTTGAACTTGAACACGGCCATCACTCGGCATCTGATGATCTGAATCCGCCAATCTTTTTTTCTGATCACGGAACTCTCCGGCGACACCGCCTCACTCACTCTCTTCCTTCCTGCTTTTCCTTCCCCGGTGTCCTCTCGCAGCTCGCTCTTCGACTTCAACCTTCCCACTGCACTTACTCGCAACCCCACGCCCCTCTTTCCACATACGGAGATCCTCCAAATGGCGTTTGGCGTTTCGCAGATCTCCGCTGGGCAGGTGGGTATGACGCGTCGATGCGCTCATCCTCCGTCATCCGCTCCCGCTCCCCCCGCACAACTGCGATCGCCACACGAGTACAAAACATACCGCCTTCCATTTGCAGTATCTCCAAGCTCCTATTCCTCTCCCGCACAACAACTCCTCTAGCTCTTACCCAGAGCGCGTAAGCCACGACGCCGAGCCGCAACAAGCCCCGCCGCAACCGCCGTAAACGCACTAGGCGCCCTTCCACCACCACCGAGACAACTCCTCCTGACGCCGATACCGCCACTCCTGCCAATACAACGGATACACCGACCATGCCGAACGAATCCCAATCCCCCTCGCGCTCCTTCTCCCGCTCGCGCTCGCGCGAGCCCGAGTCGGGCGCCGAGGACGAGCCGCAGGCCCAACAGCAGCAGGAGTCCCGCCCGTCGTCGCCGCCCGCCGCTGAGGAGGGCGAGGAGGGCCAGGAAGGCCACCACGCGCCCGAGCCGGAGGCGCAGTCGGACACGGAGACCGAGCACGCGCAGAACGCCGCGCCCTCGCCGTCCCCCTCCCCCTCGCGTTCGCCCTCCCCCGAGCCGCAGATGCAGCAGGAGAAGAAAGAGGAGAAGGCGCCGGAGCCGGAGCCGGCGAAGAAGGAGAAGAAGGAGCGGGAGCGGCGGCCGAGGAGGGAGCGCGCGCGCGGCAAGGAGGTGTGTTCTCCTGTTTTCTTCTTTCTCCCGCTAATTTCGCTCGCTCGCGTCGCAGCCGCAAGAACAACAAGTCCAACCATCCCAATCCCAGCAATCCCAACAGATGCAACAGCAGCAACAGCAACAACAACAACAGCAGATGCAGCAACAACAACAGCAGCAGATGCAACAGCAACAAGGAGGCGGGGGAGGCGGGGATAAGAAGGAGGCGCTGAAGTTGCGGTTGGATCTGAATCTCGAGGTGCGTTTCAGACTCGTTTCTTTTTTTTTGGCGCGTGTCTGGGGGAGAGCGAGTCTGCGTCTGCGCCGTTCCAACAACCGCACTGTCTCTCTCTCCACGCTCTCTGCCCCACTCGTTTCACGCGTGTCCCCGAGGCTCCCCGTCGCGCTGTTTGTCCTCCTTCCACATTTTATTGTGCCTTTCTCGCACTCACTGGCTCGTCGCGTCTGTGCGCCCGCTCTCCATCTCCGCCTCCCTGCCTTTGTTCCGTTCTTCTTCCCTCCCCCCTCTCCTCGTACCCGACAAGAGCAACGCTGACGAGATTCGCGTGTCCAGGTCGACGTGCAGATCAAAGCGCGCATCCACGGAGATGTGACGCTTTCGCTCCTGTGCGTCTTTTTCTCTTTTTCTCTTTTTCTTCGTTCCCTTTTGCCGTTCCTTTTGCCGTTCCTTCCTTTTTGCGTTCCTTCGTTTTTGTCTGCGTTGCGTCCCTTCCATTCCCAAGGTGGAAGTTCCACCTTCACTCGTGTCCTTTTGCCGCCATCCCTGTCCCCCCCTCCGCCGCCCACCTAATGTCTTTCCTCCGCTCCATCTCCATCTCCATCTCCCCCCCTCCCCTCCCTCTCGCCTCTTTCCCTCTCCTTTCCTCCATCCATTCATCCCTTCTCCCCATCTCTCCCCATCCCTCCATCCCTCATCCCTCTATCCTCCACCCATTTCGTCTTTATCCGTCTTGAGTCTCTAATCTTCCGTTCTACGTCCTCCGTTCTACGTTCTACGTTCCACGTTCCACGTTCTACGCCCTACGTTCTACGTTCTACGTTCTACGTTCCACGTTCCACGTTCTACGTTCTACATTCGCTTTTTTCGCTCGCTTTTTTCGCTTTTTTCGCTCGCTTCGCTCTTTTCGCTCGCTTCGCTCTCTCTCGCGGGGGTTAAATGGTCTTAGTAAATGAGGTTCTGATTTGCAGGAATTGAACGAAAATTAAAGTGTCTGACGCAAGCGTCCCGCTTCCTCCCCACTTTGTCTACTCCCTCCCACTTTGTCTACTCCCTACTCGCTACTGCCCCACTGCCTACTCCCCACTCCAAGTCCTCGCCTTCTCATTCCCGCCCACTCATTCAACAAACGCAACGCGTCCCTCGTCCCTCTTCCCTCGTCCCTCTTCCATTCTTGGACACTATTTGGCGCTCACTCGACATTTCGCGGAGCGGGCTGGGCGGGGCATTCGGGTGTAAGGGGCAGGGAGACGGACAATGTAATCAATCGCGCAAGGACGAAACGTAACGAAGATAATGTATGATGTATACGTATACCTCCGACGATGTTAGTGTACCGATACTGATACTGATACCGATACCCGATGGACTGATAATGCCTATTTCGATTCCACCACTTGTATCGCGCCGAACCGGGGAGTACTGTATTCTGTCATTACTACCTACTCCTCGCCGGATGATGGCCGAACATCCAGCATCGCTTGGCGGCAGGTGCCACGCCAATGGTCCAGATTGTCATCTGTGAATCTGCAATCGTATTATATACATCGTCAAAAAAAAACCTTACCTATCGCGCCGAACTGGGGTGTAAGTACTGCGCCAAGCCGAGCTGGGACATTTATGATTTGAGGGGTGACGTCGACGAAGGGTGAGCAAGGCGAGAGGCGAGAGACGAGAGACGAGAGGCGAGAGGCGAGAGGCGAGACGAGAGGCGAGACGAGAGGCGAGATTAGGATAAGCAGGCTGACTTGGAAGTCCCCGCACCCGCATATCGAGGCAAGGAATTACAGTGATGCGAGACGTTCGTTCGGTCGTTCGATTCGAGCGCGGGACGTAGCGTATGCGGCTTTTTTCTTTCTTTCTTTTAGTTCGTTCTGCATTTTTAGTGCGGTCTGCATTTTTAGGTCGTTCTGCATTCATTCACTGTCACTGTCAAACTTGCGAGTTGGTGGATCCAGGATTGCTTTTCGAGGGTGCGCCGTGCGGTGTGTTCAATGATTTCAAAGAGTTCCGCGGTTGTGCACGGTCGAGTTACACTACGACTCTACCAGTCCGAGACGTCTGACGATGCGACCCACCCAACCTGGAACGTTCAACCAAGTCCAAAAGGCAGTCTTCGAAGTCCCGATAGCGGTGGTCCGCACCCGCACCCGCGTTCCGTTCGTAGTACTAGTAATGAATCATGCATGTATTATATATGCGGGCGCTAGACCTAGTTTGAACAGAGGGTCCTCAATCCGCGGCTGGGGCCACTCGGAAAATCAAGCCCAATTCAAAATCGAAGCGGTTAGTTACAACTACGACTCTACCAGCCCGTCTGACGATGCGACCCACCCAATCTGGAACCAACTTCCAAGTGAAAAGGGTAGTCTTTGAAAGTCCTGTGGCGGTGGTCCGCGCCCGCATTCCGTGGTATAAATCAGGCGAACATGCATGAGGGGGGCTCGTTCGATTCGAGCGTGGGACATGGCGTGGAAATGTAAGACGGTTTTTTTTTGCGCCGCTCTCGGAAGGGCTTAGGGGATCAATGTGTATCCTCGTCGTGGGGGACTCAAGGTGTACCATTAATTGGGGAGAGAGGTTGCTGAATGCGCTATTTTGATGAGGGTTGGAATTGAGAGTCCCACGGTTGAGTTGGAGTTGAGGAATTCAGCTGACTAAGGTCAGACTCAAAGGGTAGCTCGGAAGTCCTGCTGGCGGTGGTCCGCACCCGCATTCCGTGGTATAGATCAGGCGAACATGCAGGCGGGGGCCCGTTCGATTCGAGCGCGGGACATACGGGAAGATTTAGGAGGGTTGTTTTGCGACGCTCTCGGAAGGGCTTAGGGGATCAATGTGTGTATCCTCGTCGTGGGTGACTAAAGCTGCGCCATTGATTGGGGAGAGGTTGCTGAATGCGGATTTTGATGAGGGTTGGAATTGAGAGTCCCACGGTTGAGGTGGAGTTGGGGAATTTGGCTAACTGAGGTCGAACCAAAGGGGTAGCTCGGAAGTCTTGCTGGCGGTGGTCCGCACCCGTATTCCGTTCGATGGACATGGTGGTATGTGCGGGCGCTCGTTCGATTCAAGCGCGGGACGTGGCAAGGACAGATATTCATTGATTTTTCGTTTGCTGCTACTTATAGCTAGCTTTTGGTACCGAGCGGAACCAAGTCAAGAACATAATTTATACACTGACGTTGCTTCTCCACTGGTGTCCAGTAGTGGAAGTCAAACCAGGAGATATGAATCGCTCGATGGGTTTGGAATCTTTAGCTCAGCTACCAGGTCCACAGGGTTGTTCTGAAAGTCCCATGGCGGTGGTCCGCACCCGCAATCTATAGATGGTTTCTGAAACGGATGCACGGGGGCGCTCGTTCGACTCGAGTGCGGGACATACGGGAAGATTCAGGACATTTTTTTTTTTTTGCACCGCTCTCGGAGGGAGATTGATGCGTGTGTATATCCACTTTCCCGTCGTGCGGGACTCAAGATTGGCGTTGTATTGTCACTTGTGGGGAGGTTTCTGCATACGGATTTTGATGAGGGTTGGAATTGAGAGTCCCACGGTTGAGTTTTGGTTGAGTTTGAGTTAGGAACTCAGCTGACTAAGTAACTAAGGTCGAACCCAAGGGGTAGCTTGGAAGTCTTGCTGGCGGTGGTCCGCACCCGTATTCCGTCCAGGAAGTAGGCATGTATGTATGCGGGCGTTCGTTCGATTCGAGCGCGGGACGTATCATAATCGCGTATGCGGCATTTTTTCTGGTTCCGGCGCTGCGAGCTACATAGCTGCATGGCCATTGGCGATCTTCCGAAAGTTATTGCAATGTACGTAGTTCGGGACATCCTGTAGAGCCTACTAACCAATTAAAGTGACGAGTCGGAAGGTTGACGCCGGACGGTCATTGAGAAGTTCTTGGGCAGCCTTTTGAAAAGTTGAAAGGTCGCAAGAGTTCCACGGTTGAATTACACGTGAGAGGTTCCGCATCACCGTCTGAATTACAGCTAGTCCAATCGATGTCCAAAGTGTATTCTGGAAGTCCCGATAGCGGTGGTCCGCACCCGCATGTCGTGACAAAAACAGTCGCAGCATGCAGGCGGGGGCTCGTTCGATTCGAGCGCGGGACGTATGGATGACGAACACGGCAATTCTTGATTGATGAGGGGGAGAGCGTACCTCTCGGAGCGACCGCAACCTCGGTATTGCAAAGTGCGCTCGCTGTGTGATATTTTGCGTTAAGAATCTGGAGAGGATCTGAGTTGGTAGCTGTGATGCTTTGGACGGTTGACATATTCCCACGGTTTAATTTCGGTTGAGAGGCTACGCATCACCGTCCGACTACACCTAGCCAAGGTCAAGACTCCATGGCCGTTCCGCTGGCGCAGGTCCGCACCCGTATTCCGTGAAAGAGCGAAGACCAACTTATGCGGGCGCTCGTTCGATTGGAGCGCGGGACGTAGCGTGTGCGGCTTTTTTTATTATTATTTTGGGTTCGTTCTGCGTTTTTAGTTCGTTCTGCATTCATTCACTGTCAAGCGTGCAAGTTGGTGGATTGCTTTTCGAGGGTGCGCCGTGCGGTGTGTTCAAGGATTTCGAGGATTCAGAGAGCTCCTCGGTTATGTGATTACGCACGTTCGAGTTGGACTTGAAGTTGAAGGAGTATCCGCGTCCCATCGCTAGGCTCGTGTCCAGCCGTTCTAGGACAAAAAATGACGAGCAAGCTGAGTATTGGTTCTAGTGAACAATACTTTGCGGGCTCGTCATTGTCCACGCTAGAACGGGTGGACACGAGCCTATCCCATCGCAGTCTAAGCTATGTGATCAAGTCCCGAGTCCCGAGGCCGAAGGGCGGCTTGGAAGTCCCGCACCCGCGTTCCGTTCGTAGTAATGGATCACTGCATGTATTATATACGCGGGCGCTCGTTCGATTCGAGCCCGAGCACCTAGATTCCTTTTGGTTCTCAATCCGCGGCTGCCAGTGGCGCTTCTCGGAAAATCAAGCCCAAGCCCAAGCGGTTAGTTACGACTACGACTCTACCAGCCCGAGACGTCTGACGCCTGACGATGCGACCCACCCAATCTGAAACGTTGAACCAAGTGCAAAAGGCAGTCTTTGAAGTCCCGCTGGCGGTGGTCCGCGCCCGCATTCCGTGGAATCAAGGCCCCACATGCAGGCGGGGGCTCGTTCGATTCGAGCACGGGACATACGGGTTACAGATTTAGGACGTTTTTTTTGTTTTGCACCGCTCTCGGAAGGGCTTAGGGGATCAATGTGTGTATCCTCGTCGTGGGTCACGGGTGACTAAAGTTGCACCATTGATTGGGGAGAGATTGCTAAATGCGGATTTTGATGAGGGTTGGAATTGAGAGTCCCACGGTTGAGTTGGAGTTGGGGAATTTGGCTAACTGAGGTCGAACCCAAGGGGTAGCTCGGAAGTCTTGCTGGCGGGCCGCACCCGCATTCCGTGGAATCAAGGCCCCACATGCAGGCGGGGGCTCGTTCGATTCGAGCGCGGGACATACGGGAGATTTAGGACGGTTTTTTGCGCCGCTCGCTGAGGTAGAACCCAAGGGGTAGCTCGGAAGTCCTGCTGGCGGTGGTCCGCACCCGTATTCCGTCCAGGAATTCGAAGTAGGCATGTATGTATGCGGGGGCTCGTTCGATTCGAGCGCGGGACATACGGGAAGATTTAGGACGTTTTTTTTGCGCCGCTCTCGGAAGGGCTTAGGGGATCAATGTGTGTATCCTCGTCGTGGGTGACTAAAGGTGCACCATTGATTGGGGAGAGGTTGCTGAATGCGCTATTTTGATGAGGGTTGGAATTGAGAGTCCCACGGTTGAGTTTGAGTTAGGAATTCGGCTAACTGAGGTCGAACCCAAGGCGTAGCTCTGGAGTCTTGCTGGCGGTGGCCCGCACCCGTATTCCGTTCGATGGACATGGTGGTATGTGCGGGCGCTCGTTCGATTCAAGCGCGGGACGTGGATGGGTAGCGGCTTTTTTCTTCCGGTCCCGGCGCTGGCCCGGGAAGATAGCTCCACGCAGGAAGGGGTAAATTAGAGATAATAAGTGCCCATGGAGAGCTTTCGGATGCGAGACCATTGAGAATGTTGGTCATCGCCATTCTCAGGCTTACAGCCTGGAATACCGTCCCCACTCCCCGACTTATTTCAATGTTCACCATTTATCACGCTTCGACATGCTGCGTTCGGCGTCCGAACTCTTACGCGCACAACGGAGGGGCAGGGGGAAACTGGAGAAGATACCGAAACGTGGACAATGTAATCGCGCAAGGACAAAACGACCAATAATGTATGATGTATACGTATACCTCCGACGATGTTCGATGGACTGATAATGCCTATTCTCATTCTCATTCCACTTCCGATTCCCTGTATTCCCTGTATCCTCAAAGATTCCCAAAGACTCTCAAACTGCTTGTCTTTCAACGGCGCGTTTCTCGGTGTCCTTTCAACGGCGCGTTTCTCGGGGTCCCCGTAACCCACAACGCCGCGGCTACGCTTCTCGGTGTCCTTTCAACGACCCAGTACCGAAGCTCGGGGGGTCCTGCGTTGGTGAGTTGGAATTCAGTGCACGTACTTACGTACTACGAGGGGAATAGGGTAGGTTGGGAGTCCCGTAGCGCTGGCCCGCACCAGCATTTAACACGCATATTGAGAGTCAAGGCAAGGAATTACAATGATGTGAGACGTTCGTTCGATCCGAGCGCGGGACGTATTAAAAGAATGTGGAGTTTTTTTTTTTGAAAGTTCCGCTGCTGGGAGAGGCAGAGTCAAAACGGCAAGTGATCTTTGGGACGCCATTAGGGTGTTTCACAGTAGAGTTTTCGAGGCCGTTTTCGAGTCGGTTTTCAATTCGGTTTTCGCCCAGAGCGTGACAGAAAGGCCATCGTTTCCAACTCTGATCGCTCGGGCGAAAACCGCCAAAACGACGAAAACGACATCGGCAGAGCGGCGCGCCTGTCATTTGCGCTCACGTGCCGAGGCATACAATCCAATACCGGACGCGCTCCGTGTAATTGCTGTCCTGTTTATCCTCGCAACTTACGGATTGCGACTGTATCTTGTCCTGCTCCATCATTTCCACCATCGGTGAGTGGGAGAAAGTTACGAATAGTGTTTTCTTACCCATTTCGGCATCTGAATTTCAAGATCCGATTTGACAGGCCGAGATCCGCCGCTACCCGTCACACCGTGACCTCGCTCAAAACCGAATCGAAAACTAAATCGAAAACCGAGCGAAAACGGCCTCGAAAACTCTACTGTGAAACACCCTATTGATTGCTACTTTGCTGGTGACATTCTTTCCAACCAAGTAGCGAGTCCACATGTTGACTTCGAAGTCCCGGTAGCGGTGGGCCACATCCGCATTTCGTAAGATGGCGAAGCTTAGGATGCAATGACAGGCAGGGGCTCGTTCGATTCGAGCGCGGGTGGGGTGATCATGAGATTGGTTGAATGACTATCACGAGTTTTGATAGCAGCATCTTATCTTTGTTTTATGTTGAACGGCGGGAAGAGTGGCACGATTGCGTTTCATGCAAAAGGAATCCGTATAACCTCCACAGCTAAACAACTCTTGAGTGACTTAGAAGTCCCGATGGCATTGGCGGCGGTCCGCACCCGGAAATAAATTGTCAAAGTATGCGTAAGGGAGCTCAATTCGAGCTTGGGACATAGGCGGCAATGTAGCTTTTTACGTCCGTTGCGATGCTCGAAGAAGAGACCCAAAGTATTGAGACCTTCTAGGACAGCGTTTTGGGCTGAAGGGTTGGAAGCGTCCCACGGTTGAATTCGACTTGATTGTTTCCGCGTCACCCCTGGCACTTGCAGTTGGTCAAACTCAAGACTTAAGAGTACAGTAGCCTGAAAGTACCGCCGGCGATGGTCCGCACCCACACACATTCTGTGAAACAGCATAGCCAAACATGCATGTGGGGGCTCGTTCGATTCGAGCGCGGGACGTATGGATGACGAACACGGCAATTCTTGATTGATGAAGGGGAGAGCGTACCTCTCGGAGCGACCGCAACCTCGGTATTGCAAAGTGCGCTCGCTGTGTGATATTTTGCGTTAAGAATCTGGAGAGGATCTGAGTTGGTAGCTGTGATGCTCGGGAAGGTTGACATATTCCCACGGTTGGATTTAAGTGCAGTGAGAGATTGCGCATCACCGTCCGACTACACCTAGCCAAGGGCGAGACTCAATGGCGGTTCCGCCAGCGCAGGTCCGCATCCGTATTCCGTATTCCGTGTAAGAGCGAAGACCAGCTTATGCGGGCGCTCGTTCGATTCGAGCGCGGGACATACGGGAAGATTTAGGACGTTTTTTTTGCACCGCTCTCGGAAGGGCTTAGGGGATCAATGTGTGTATCCTCGTCGTGGGTGACTCAAGGTGCACCATTGAGTGGGGAGAGGTTGCTGAATGCGGATTTTGATGTGGGTTGGAATTCAGTGTCCCACGGTTGAGTTTGAGTTAGGAATTCGGCTAACTGAGGTCGAACCCCAGGGTAGCTCGGAAGTCCTGCTGGCGGTGGTCCGCACCCGTATTCCGTCCAGGAAGTAGGCATGTATGTATTTGGGCGCTCGTTCGATTCGAGTGCGGGACGTAACCTCGTACGGGTGTAACTTTTCTCCTGTTTTTTTTTGAGCCGTAATGCGTGCATAAAGTAGTTAGAAGGCGGTTCCCATATGAGAAGGGTAGTTACTATAAGTCCCGCAACGGTGGCCCGAACCCGCATTTAATACATATTTCGAGGCCACGAATTACTTGCGAGACGTTCGTTCGATTCGAGCGCGGGACGTATTATATCATAGTAACGCGTGTGCGGCTTTTTTTAGTTATTTTGGGTTCGTTCTGCATTCATTCACTGTCAAGCGTGCAAGTTGGTGGATTGCTTTTCGAGGGTGCGCCGTGCGGTGTGTTCAAGGATTTCAAGGATTCAGAGAGCTCCTCGGTTATGTGATTACGCACGTTCGAGTTGAAGTTGACGGAGTATCTGCGTCCCATCTCAGCGCTAGCTAATAAAGTCCGGCGGCTTCGCAGTCCCGCTCGCGATGGCCCGCACCCGCGTTCCGTTCGTTCCGCTCGTAGAAATGGATCACTGGATGTATTATATATGCGGGCGCTCGTTCGATTCGAGACCTAGTTTGAACAGAGGGTTCTCAATCCTAAAATCAAGCCAAGCGGTGCCGGTTAGTTACGACTACGACTCTACAAGCCCGAGACGTCTGACGATGCGACCCACCCAATCTGAAACGTTCAACCAAGTCCAAAGGGTAGTCTTCGAAGTCCCGCTGGCGGTGGTCCGCACCCGCACCCGCATTCCGTGGTATAGATGAGGCGAACATGCAGGCGGGGGCTCGTTCGATTCGAGCGCGGGACATACGGGAAGATTTAGGACTTTTTTTTTTTTGCGCCGCTCTCGGAAGGGCTTAGGGGATCAATGTGTGTATCCTCGTCATGGGTGACTCAAGGTGCACCATTGATTGGAGAGAGGTTGCTGAATGCACTATTTTGATGAGGGTTGGAATTGAGAGTCCCACGGTTGAGTTGGAGTTGAGAGTCCCACGGTTGAGTTGGAGTTGAGGAATTCGGCTAACTGAGGTCGAACCAAAGGGGTAGATTGGAAGTCCTGCTGGCGGTGGTCCGCACCCGTATTCCGTCCAGGAATTCGAAGTAGACATGCATGTATGCGGGGGCTCGTTCGATTCGAGCACGGGACAAGGACAGATATTTATTGATTTTTTTCTTTGCTGCTACTTATAGCTAACTTTTGGTACCGAGCGGAACCAAGTTAAGAACATAATTTATACGCTGACGTTGCTTCTCCAGTGTCCACTGGTGGGAGTCAAACCAGGAGATACGAATTGCTCGATGGGTTCGGAATCTTTAGCCCAGCTACCAGGTCCACAGGGTTGTTCTGAAAGTCCCATGGCGGTGGTCTGCACCCGCCCGCAATCTATAGATGATTTAGGACGGTTTTTTTGCACCGCTCTCGAAGGGGAATAAATGTGTGTATCCTCGCCGTGGGTGAATAGAATTGCACCATTGATTGGGGAGAGGTTGCTGTATACGGATTTTGATGAGGGTTGGAATTGAGAGTCCCACGGTTGAGTTTTGGTTGAGTTTGAGTTAGGAACTCAGCTGACTAAGTAACTAAGCTCGAGCCCAAGGGTAGCTTGGAAGTCCTGCTGGCGGTGGTCCGCACCCGTATTCCGTCCAGGAAGTAGGCATGTATGTATGCGGGGGCTCGTTCGATTCGAGCGCGGGACGTGGCAAGGACAGATATTCGTTGATTTTTCGTTTGCTGCTACTTGTAGCATGTATGTGGGGGCTCGAGAGCGGGACGTGCGTTATAGGTTGTGTTTTTTCGTTCCGGGTCTGGGAGCTCCACACAGGGAGGAATAGACTCGAGATGACATGTGAGCAGAAAACAAAAGCCCAGTGCATGAATTTCGCACCGAAATCCATTTGGCAAGTTACGCAGCTCTTCATGTGCTATTACGGATGACTTGTATGTGAACCTTGATGTGAGCCGAATTTGTGTGCCCGCCAATCGTGGCGAGGACACACCCACATTGTGACGGGACGTCAACCAAGAGAGAACTAAAAGATACGACGAGTGGTTTAATTATCACCCGACTCCGAATCGAACGGGGACCTCCTGCTTCAAACACTCAATGCCCAATCCCCCATCTTTTGCAGGCGCACGCGTGTGCTATCGGGTGCTCGGGTGGGTTGGGGTGGAGCCTATCTAGTCTGTCTGTCTAACAAACGGCTTAGGTGTTCCGACGATATCGTTGAGCAGTTGTTGAGCAGGCGAACCTGCTTGGGATTCACCTCCAATGAATAACGAGTTGCCAGATTCAAGGAAGCTTAAAAATACAAGGAGAAAGCTAATAGCGGTAATCACAAGCGATTTATCACCCGAACCCGGGTTGATAGGGGACGTCCTGCTTTCAAACGTTGCAGTGGTGGGGTCGGGTCGTCCAGTCTGTGTGCTTGCCGCTGTCATAGAGATTAGTCATCCATCCCTTCTTGTCCGCTTCCTTCATGTCCCTTCTTTGAGGCTGCCAGTTCTGGCGTCTCCAACATCAAACTCCCAACATTTCTCAGGCGCACTTCATGTCCTGTCGAGTGGGTATATGGATGTCGTTGAGTCCGATTTGGGTACAAAAACCTGTATGCTCCTGTACAATATGTCATATGAGGCCTTGCTTGAACGTCCTGCCGGCGTTGAGTGAATACTGGCCTGCGGTGGATAGCCAACCAAAAACAGAGAGCAATAAAAGAGACAATTTGACGCACCCATGACCCGACCCCGACTCGAACGGGGACGTCCTGCTTCCAAACGCTCACGCAAACTTGTTATTTTTCGCAGGCGCACTCATGTGCTATCGGGGACGTTCTGCATTCAAACGAGATAGATCAACCGAATCTTTTTGCAGGCGCACTGCGTGTGTTATCGGGTGGCTGGAAGGGTTGTGATAACCTCCATTTTGTGCTCTCGGAAGCCACTGGCATTGACCGACTTAGCCTTCAAATTGCTCCGCCGGATGATGGACAGTGGACACCTTGAAAAATGAACGCATTGCAATCATCTTGAGGTAAGTTGCTAACACCCCTGCGGACATCGATGGTCAGTCGCAGCGACGCTAATATTGTGGAAGGACAAAAAAAAAAGACGTTGAAATAGAGCAATCACCCGACGCCGGATTGAACGGGGACTTCCTGCTTACAGATGTTGTAGGCGCACGCATGTGCTATCGGGTGGTTGCACGGGTCGTAGAGAGTCCATTTTAGGTGCGCAAAACCTCCCTTTTCTGTACAATATCACCCAGGGCCACAAAATCAGCGGGGTCGAACCAAAGGAAAAAGATGCCTTGAAAAGATTACGCACCGGAGAAAAGAGGGTGTACATCGAAACGAATCGAACGACATTGAGCCAGATTTGCGTGGACAACGCCAGACAACACCCTGGAGAAATTCAAGAAAAGATACGGCAAAGACTAGATATGAAGTATCACCCGACCCCAAATCGAACGGGGACGTCCTGCTTCCCAAGGGATGTGGGACAATTTTTGCAGACGCACTTCATGTACTATCGGGTGGCTGGATGGGTTGTAGGTCAACGCGATTCCTGTGCACAAAATCCGTGAGATGTACTGAGATGTCATTCGAGTGGGGGTGTCGAAAACATGGCGAGAGTAAGCGCAAGTTGTAGGGGAAAGTCAACCAAGATAACAGCGAGACCGAAAAACAAAACCTTCTAACGTCATCCTATCAACCGACCCCTCCTGCGATGAAGCGAATCAGTAGCTATCTTTTGCAGGCGCACGCATGTGCTATCGGAAAGCTGGCTGGCTTAGACGCCATGGGATACATTGGCATGTCATTTGCTGGTCTTGTCGAGATTAAGATCCTACTAGCCCCTACAGTGGAAAATCAACGACATAAGTAAGATCGAGAAGAAATAAAAAGATACGGCCAGCGCTTTGTTTGTCACCCGACCCCGGGTCGAACTGGGACCTGCTGCTTTTAGATGTCCTACGGACCGTATATTTTTGGCAGGCGCTCTCCGCGTGCTATCGGGTGGTTGGATGGGATGTATCTGATTCTAATGGGTGCAAGCGAAACCCGGGTTTTCTGGGATGAATTATGTATCTCCATGGCATTGGCGAGGCGTCAATTAGAGATCAGTCGAGTCAAATTAAAAGCAGAGCATGAGAATACAGGACCTCCTGCCTCCAGACGTCGGTCAACAGCAATTTTTGCGGGCGCACGCATGTGCTATCGGGTGGTCTGGCGGGTCTTGAGTTTAGGTTGGAAATGGGAAGAAAGACTTGATTCGGAGGAAGAATATGCCAGACTCATCAACTTGTAGAGGGACTCAGTCTGGCGCCACTGGTCAGAAGTGCACCGAGGGAAACGACACAACCAGCAAGCCGCGCGATAGAGGAGAAGCCGTTCAAGTCACCGGTCGGCAATCCCGCCCACAGTGGCCCACAGTCCAAGAGGTTTCGCTCTTCGGCAACTCTTCGGGCTGGTTCGGGACAAGGTAAACCAGCGCACGTGCCCCCGGAACGCCGCATTCCCGAGCCCAACTTCGCATCAGGCGCTTAGTAAACCAGTTTTTTTCCACCTCCCGACGAAAAAAAACTCAAGTTTACTGGTCTGACTAGGGAGACTAGGTGGATCTTGTCTGGCACTCTCTGCCACGATAATCCAAGTTTTCTGTATCGGGGCAACGAAGTAAGAGAGCTAGTAAGAGGCAGCCGTATATGCATTGAACAGTATGCAACTCAATTGTAGTCCGCCCGGGGCCTTTCGAGCTCATCTCTGTCTACGCGATTCTGCGTTGAGTGGATAAAGAGTTCCGCTGAACACCAGGTGTCCATTGTATTTGTCATTGTACGACGGTGAACTACACCACGTACTTACTAATACCACCACTACTCCGTCCCTCCCTCTACAAGTAATTGTACAAAGTAAAGTTACATTGATATTTGGTTTAGATTGGTTTATCTCCTCTTCTTCGTGCGCGTGCGCGCAGCCGCGCCCTTGCGACGCGCCGCCTCGGCCTGCATCGCCGCCTGCTCCTCGTCCAAGAAGCCCACCACGGATATATCGTCGAACCGCTCCGCCTCCTCCACGGCAAGCTTGTCCTCGGTCGCCCACCCGTGCCACTCTGCCTCTGCGCCGCCATCCAAGTCAAGGTCGAGCCGCTCCTCGTCCTCGAGCGCGCGCGCGCTCGTCGCGGGCGTTGACACCGAGGGGACGGAGCCCTCGCCATTGCGTGACGTCGTCGCAGACAACGCGTCGTCGTCCTCGCGGTCCGCATGGACACGCAGGAAGACATCCTCCCCACTTGCAGCCGGCAGCGCGAAATCCTCGTCCTCCTCGTCAAACTCGAGCGGCATCGATGCCTCCACATCGTCTCCGCCCTTCCGCGGCTGGGTCGGCGGCGAGCGCGCAAGCTGCTTCTGCCGCTGATGGCGCATCTCGCGGCGCAGACGTCCGAGGCCCTCCGCAACGCCGTCCCCGAGCCCTGCGACCGCACGCACGGGCATCGAGCTGCGGAAAGACGCGGGCGAGCCGTTGGGCAGCATCGGCAGCACGGGCGGCGGGCGGGCGTCGCGGTAGTGCGTGCCGGCGAGCGCGCTGGCGAGTGGCTCGTCAAAGGAAGAGGAAGTGCGGCTGCGGCGCCGGATTGCGCGCGGGGAGGAGGAGCCGTAGCCCTCGACAAACGCCTCTCCCCCTACGCCCGAGCCTGGACCGAGCGCAAAGGCGCTGACTTCGACTTCGCGCCGAACGTCGATCTTGGCGCCGCCGATGACGAACTGGTACCGTCGGATGAGGGCGTGGTAATCTTCACCCAGGGCGTAGAATGCGAATTGGTGCGAGAGGTAAATGGCACGCGGAAGAACGCGCGGTGTGCTGGTAAAGGTAGAAAGCTCCGCTTGAGCGAGCCAGCTGTACGTGGATTAAATGCTGAGTGTCGCGAAGAAAAAGAAAGACTTACTCCTCCTTTACAGGTCGCCCCTCAGCAAGATCTACTTCCTTCGCCTCTGAATCCGCACGCCGAATCTCCGCCCACCCGCGTCTCCGCCTCAAGCTCCACGTCGCCACAACCGACTCCTTCCCGCCCAGCTCCCCCGCAGCGGCATCCCCGGCACCAACTCCCCCCGTACCACATCCACCGGTAGCAGCCCCGCGCGCATACGAGCCTGCATACCCCGGCGGACTCGCGCTCATGCTCATGCCCATGCGCCCCGCGGCCTTGGCGGCGGGCAGCGATACACTGAGCGGGATCTGCATCCCCGCGAGGGCGGTATGCGGCGCCTCGAGTGTCAGCGTTATGCGTCGCAGGCTGAGCACGCCGTCCGCGGGGTCGAAAACGAGCACGTCCTGCACACCGCTTGGGGCACCCCCATTGCTCGAAGGCGAAGACAAGGCGGGGCTTATGGGCGAGCGAAGCCCGACCACAGGCGCACTGGCGGGTACAAACGCAATCGCGAGCGGTGCGGGCGGGGGCAGGGGCGGCGCGTCCTCTGCGCCATGCGGAGGCGAAGGTAGCCGCATCCGCACAAGTGCACGCACCTCCGTCGCGCTCTCCTCCCCACTCCCACTCCCGACCACTACTCCTGCAACACCAGCAACCGCATCCCGCACCTTTCCTCCTAGATGACTGCGCACGTCCGCACGCCCGCCATACGGATTGACCGCGAAGACGTGCACGGTCCTCCGCCGCGTCGCGAGCGCGACGAATCGACCGTCCCGCGCACCCGCGAGCGCCTCCACGACCGCGCCCGTCCGCCCACGACGAAGCGCATAAAGGTGCGCAGGCTGCGGCTGGCCATCCGCCGCCATGAGGGGCGACGGGCGTAAGCCCCACACACTCGCACCGAGCCCGTCCCGCCGCACGACAAACAAACGCGTTCCGTCCCTCGAGAAGGACAGGCAGCCGACAGGCGCACGGCCGGCCTCGAAGGCGTGTACGTCGCGCACCCGCCCCCGGTCCCCGGCGAGCAGGGGCGCGAGATCGATGACGCGCACCCAGCGCTCCCCGCCTCCTTCTCCTCCCCCTCCGGCTACAGCGGCAAGCGCGTTCGCGAGGGGCGGACTCCCGCCTGTGAACACGCTCGCAGCAAGTGCGCTGGCAGCGGGCGCGGAGCGCGAGAAGAAGCGGCCGAGGGTACGCCCCCAGGTCGCGAGCGGGGCGGCGTCATGCGCGGGGAGCGGCGCACTGGGCGGGGGCGCAAGGAAGGCGAGGAGTCGGCCATGGAGCGCGGAAGTGGGAGTCTGTGGGGGTGTAGAACTGGCGCCGTTTATGATAGGTGTGAATTCGCTGGAGGGAGGCGGGGTGTATGTCGGGAAGGATTGTCGCGGTGAGTTTAAGGCGGGCGGGGAAGGCGGGTGCGGCACAGCGAGCGCTGCCGTAGGAAAGACGTGCAAAATGCGCAACGAGGGCCGTGCGAGGACGACAAGCGCGGGTGGAGAGTGCGTAGTCTGCAGCGACGCGGAAGAATCAGCATGCGTGTAATGACAGTGGGAAGAATCAAAAGGGAAAGAGATCGCACGTCCTGAGATCGTGGTGAGGAACGAGAGAACGACGCATCCATCGATCCTCAATGCCCACACACTCGCTGCATTCCACTGCGTGCAAAGAAGCAAAGAGCGGCAAATACTCACCACAACAACGACGCGCTCCGCCGCCTCAAACGAGCAGGGCGTCCCCACCTCTCTTTCATCTCCTCCTCCTCCACCTCTTCCGCCTTCCCTTCCCCCCCCTCGTCCTCCGAGACTCTCAGCCCGGGGACCATACTCGTGTTCATCCTTGCCCCGCCGACCATCTCTCGCGGCCGAAACTGACGCGGCGGCAGAGAAGGACGAAGGAGAAGGGAACACAGCCCGGGCGACGACGCGGCCCGTGGATAGCGCGTAGACGTAGAGCGCGTGCGGTGTTCTGGAAAGAAGAAACGCGTCAGCGTGAAGTCGGATAAAATTGGATAAATAGATGAAAAGAGGAACACGGAAAGACAGAGGAGTGTAAGAGGAATGAGGAAAGAGGAAAGTTCGCGCGCGAAGAGTCGGAAGAGCAACGGCTGCTCGTCCGCACGCCACCGTCGAGCACAGATCGTGTATACGAATCCGGGACCAAAATCGAGATCCCCGCCTCGCAGCACTCGCCCCCAGCCGCAAACCGTCAACGCGGGCGAGCGGTCGCTACGTCGCGAAACTCCGATACATCCATGCCTCTACCCCACCAAGATACCGATACGCACACCACCAGCCTCTGACGGGGCTCGCCTGAGGAATCGCGAGCGCTGATGACACCCTCGTCGAGCTCTACTGCTCGCACCGCTAGCTCGAGGAAACGAAAATCTCAGGAATCGCAGCCACCGCATACTTCCACCCCTGATGCGAGGTCTCACGACAAACATGAGGAGCACGGATATCAGCGGCGTCGGGCCATCCTCGTACCCCGCACGCTGCACGCCACTAGGAACGCACAGCTGGCATCGCAGCGCGACATCCATCGCGGACGTGCGTCGCTCGACCCCGCGTCCACTCGCAGCCATCCTGCTGCCCTCGAGGTCGTGCGCTCCGCCGCGGATCCGTCATATCACATATCTACGCTCCCCGCATGAGCTTCCTCCACCCCTCGTCCGAGATCGCACGTCTCCCCCTCGAAGCAGCCTTTCGTGCTCGGGCACCGCCTCCAGCAGCATCGCAGCCGCGACCAAATCCGCATCCACATCCCTGCTGCCACGCCGTGGAGAAAGACAGCCCCAATCCAAGGAGAAAAAACGCGAGAAAGAAACGTGAGAAAAAAGAATAGAAAAACACGCACAATATTCCCAGCTCCAATCCACCCCCTCCCTCCCTGCTCCCTTGAGGCGGCAAAACCGCCGCGCCGAGGACGGGGCCGTACATCTCCTCCTCCTCCCCATCCTCTCCTTCCTCCCCAGCCTTTCCCCTTCCATCGCCCATCCTGTCCTGATCGTCGTCGTCGAAAGGAGAAGGACGCCTCGCTGGGTCGACGGCGCGTAACGTGTCCGCCGACGTGCGCGTCTTCGTGCCGGACCCAGTCCCAGTCCCGGAGGATGAAGACGGAGAGGGAGAGGGAGAGGGGATGCGCAGATTGAGCACCTCGCGCACGCCCCCGCCGCCGACGTCGACGTCCCACACCTGCACGCCCGCGGTGTACGTGAGCGTGAGCAGGCGGCGCGTCGTCGACCTTGAGCGGGGACTAGATCTATGAAGGAAAAAGGATAAAGGTTAGTGAAGAAAGCGGCGAGGCGGATGAGGGGAGAGAAAACCGGGCAAAGAAAATGAAACACGAATGCGAAGGAAAGAAAAGAGAAGAGATAAGGACGCGAAAAGGGGGGAGGATGATGTATGTAGATACGGGCCGAGCAGGACGATGCGCAACGGTTCCACGATCTGCGAAAGTCGCGCGCAGACCACCCAAATCCGCACCGGATGGTAGACGCACGAGAGCTCTCGTCCCCCTCTGTCAAACGCCGAAAGGTGGACTTCGCACAGCGTCGAAATGCACGCCAATCCCAATGTGCCTCGACTCGCTCTCCTCCCCTCCGAGCAAGGCAGAATGAGCACCCCCTGCGCACCCATACAGGATGCACAATGCGGTACAGCCCAACGGCCACCGCACACATCCGACGAGGACGATACCGTGGCCAACGTGCGCTGCAGAAGCGCACCAGGATCCGCCAAAAAAAGGAATGCCTCAGCCGCGTCCCCCGCCTGACGCTCAGCACAAAGACCGCGTCGGGGTTGCGTCAGGAAGACAATAATGGGGCGGACCCGAGAAATCCATCGCAGCTCGGCCGCTCCAGCAGTCCCTCCCATTGATGGCCATGCCCCGAGTCGGGACTCGACACAAGGGACGGCAACAGAGCGCTCCAAGCAAGACAGTCAAGCGCCAAGCGCCAAAAGTATACGCACAGAAAAAAATGCCGCCCAGACGACGCCAGCGGAATACAGCCAAGTCAAGACCATCCGCGCATGTCGCCCCCGTTCCAGGAGCGGGACACGCAACGAACGACCCATGGCTAGCATCCACGTGCGCGCATGATACCCCAAGTGGACCAAAACAGCGCGCTGCATCAGAAGGATAGCGCGTCCCCACATGCAGGCGCACGGCGCGCGCGCGCGAATGAAAACGAGGCGAGAAGAAAACAAAAAAAAACGGCACATGGAAAAAAGAGCGAGGAAGATGGCGCGTTCGAAAGACAGAGAGGCGCGCAACAGCGTCTCCCGTCTCCCGTCTCCCGTCTCCCGCCACCCATTTCCCGCGCGCGCGAAAACCAGACAAAAAAGAACAAGGGAAGAAAAACGGGACCGCGTTCGGGAAACCAAAACAGAAGGAAAGCAAAGCAAAGCAAAGATCGCAAAGAAAGAAAAAAAGAAAAGAAAACGCACCCCTCGTCCCGCACATCCCGCACATCCCGCACATCCACCTCGTCCCACCTTGCGCCCACGATCTCCTCTTCTCCCTCTTCCCCTTGCCCTCCTTTCCCTCCTTCTCTTCCACCCCCTTCTCTCCCTCTCCCTCCTCTCCCTTCTCTTCCACCCCCACCCCCACCCCCACCCACGCCTCCCAGCTGCACTTGCGCATACGCATACCCGTTCGAAGCCGCCGAAGCCGCATACGCGCTGTGCGCATACGCCGTCGCGCTCGTGACCGCCTGCGTCGACGCCGCGAGCGCGCTGCGGAGCGTGTGCGAGAGGGCGGAGCGCGCGGGTTGGGGCGGGGGTGCGTGTCTGTCAGCGGGGGAGGTGTGGGTTAGCATGCGCGTGCGGGAGCGTGATAAGGGCAGGGGAAGAGTAAGGGGAGGGGAAAGGGAGGGGACAAGAAGTCGGGGCGAAGTGGGGGAACGAGGGAACGCGAGACCCGTTAGGAAAAAGTGTGAGATCAGAGATGTCGACACGGACGCGAGGAAGCCAACGGAGAGTAGGATAAGAATGATGATAAGGGAAGAGGAAAAGGATAAGGGAAGCAAGGGAGACGAAGGAAGAACGTACCTCGGAACCTCTGGCGCCCGGACGTGCGATTGGCGCTCCCCCTGCGCCTGTCCGCGTGCTTGCACCTGCCCTTGCCCGTGCTGCGCCCCGCGTCCTTGATGCGCACCCGCAGCGGGCGGCCGAGACGGCGGCTTGCTCCTGCGTGCGACGGTGCTCTGGCTGTCGTCCACGCGCGCTTGCGGCTCCTGGACCGCGCGCGCTGCGTCGACCGTACGCGGTCGAGCGCGCGCGGGTGCGGGTGCGGGCGCGGGCGCGGGGCTAGGAATGGGCATCGGCGCCGCTGTGTCGCCGTTATCGTCGTCGTCCTGCATATCGATGAGCGTCCCCGTCGGCACCTCCCTCTCCCCGCCTAACACCGTATCTCCCATCCGCTCCTCCTCCTCCACCTCTTCTCCCCCACCCCCGTACACCCCTTCCTCGTACACCCCATGATCCTCATCCGCGCCCGTACTATCCACGACCCGCATTCTAATCGGCACCGCCCCAGGCCCGGGCACCGGCAACACCTCTCCCCCTTCATAATCCTCGTGCTCGGCGTCGTCGTTATCGGAGACCTCGTCGGGCAGGGGCGTGGGGTACTTGCTCGGCGAGGCCCGTTCTGTCTCGCGCTCCTCGCTAATTGGACGGGGGCGCCGGATGCGAATCGCCTCCGCGGTGGGTTCCGGGGAGGTGCCGGGTTCTGCTTCGGGCGTCGCTGGCAGACCGAGCGGGGCATCACCCACGTGCGAAGGAGCTGCAGGGGAAGGCGGGGAAGAGGAGGAGGACACAGGCGCAGGCGCAGGTGCAGGCGCGGGCGGGGGAGCAGAAGGTAGGGGCGGGCGGTGGATGCGCAGGGCCTGGCGCTGGCGCTTCGTCAGTGCTGTTCCCGATGTCGATGTTGGGGGACTGGTCGATGGCGAAGAGGAAGCGGAAGCGGAAGCAGAGGGGCGGTTGCGCGGGGGCATCTAGGTCGGTGTAGTCGTGGAAGCAGCTAGTGGATGAGGAGTGTATAAGTCGTTGAGGAGGCGTTGTCCTGCGGAATGCGGAATACCACGACGGAATTAGAATGAGAACGCGACAAAGGGATGGCGACGCAGACGCACGGTGGTTGGAACTCGAATACTCCGATACAGTGTAAAATAGGATAGGGTATGGGCGCAGTCGTATCAGTGCTGAGCTACAAACCGCTCGATAAGTATGACTCGGATCACAAGCCCAGCACATGAACGCACCCCTCGATAGCTTCACCAACAAAGGCGAAGCGAAAGCAAGAGCGCAGGCGAATAGGCAGGACTCCGAGAGACGTCGCAGTCGAGTCAGATTAGGGTCGATAATTAACGTTGGTGCGTTGGTTGGTAGGCCGATAACAATAAATGACAGAATCACTGCGTTTTTTGAAAAATCGCCCAGGTTGGGCGATTCTTGAGCGATACGGCGAAGGTCGACAATCGGACGAAAGCGACATCGAAAGTCAAGTAGCCGGAGTATTTTTTTCAATCGCCCAACTTCAGGCCGTTAGCGAATCTATCTGTCCCAACATCGGCTAATCATAGTGCTCACTCTGGCTTAAATCGGGATGTACGTGTCGCTCAGCAAGCTTCCGTTGGAATTTCACAGTAGCCCAGGATTATCTCAAGATGAGATTCATTACTAGTTTATCTCGACCTCTTCGACCTACTACAAAAGCTCAAGATGGGCTACGCGAGCGATAACACAAGCGAAACAAAAGACATGTGAGCGTTGTGGATCACCGGTCCTATCAATGATGCCGACGACTCTTCAAAAGATGGTTGTCGATGCACAACCGGCACCTTGCTTTTCTCTCTCGACCTCCACCTTCAAGTCCCCCTTCAAGGTTCTTCTCCAAGTCCCTCTTCAACAACTCCTCAAGTTATTTCTTTGCCTCTGCAGGGGCCCTTCCTCCCTTCAAGTTCCTTCAAGTTACTACTCAAGTTCAACGTGCTTACCTTTCTTTCACGCCCTCCTCCAAGTCGGCTATACATACCAAGCTACCAGCGGCCTTGCGAGAGACCCGGAGCCCGACGATGCGCGCTGTTTGGAGGAGTTGAATCCTAATTATCGCGCTCACGCGTTGTGCACTCTTATTTGATATTTATAATTATATTGCGTAGTGCTGCAGTGAATACATACTGTCTTGATATCCCCTGGACCCCTGCCTAATGAAATCATCTCTCGTCGAGGAAATCAAAAGTTGCCCGATTTGAGCCAAGGAATCGCCGGGGAATAGCCCGAGAATATATAGCTCCTTGGGCTCCTTTGGCTATTGCAAAAGTTTGAGCTTGGGTCAATTGGGCTATTGCAAACGTTAGGGGTTGGGCTAAAGTGTGCATATTGCATTATCCGACATCGGGATTAACTTGGGCGATATGACGACGACAAAGAGTAGCTAACGTGAGATGATCGAATCGCCCGACTCGGGCTTTCCGACTATTCCAAAAGCTATCTCAATGCTCGACGACCGATTGTTCAAAAAACGCAGTGAATGACGCCGAACAAAGTCGAATCCGTAGTCGATTCGTTGAAGAAGAGATGAAACCAATGAAGGAGACAGGAAAGTTGAAGGTGAAGTATCCCAAGAGTTGTAGGAGATGTAGAGAGCAGCGGGGCGATGAGTGAGTTGGATTGTGGTGGGCAGAGACAAGATCCACCGCCGCCTAATGCGGCTAGCCTCGGGATTGCGTTCCGGGGGCACGTGTGCAGGGTCGGCTTGTCCCGAACCTTCCCGAGCCCCCGAACCTTGAAGTTGCTGCGGGTGCCTGTTTTGAGTTTGAGGGCTTCGTTGTTTTCCTTCACTGAGCTTCACCTATTGCGCGGCGACCGCTTTCTCGGAGGCCGTCTGTCTGGCGCCGGACTCATTCCGGCTCGAGCCCGTCCGAGTCTGACTGCAGGGCTTAATCGGTTGCGGCTAAGTTCTTTTGGCGACTATTCTCAGCTTCGAAACTCAACCCACCAAACCCCCCTATAGCACACGGAGTGCGCCTGCAACAAATGCTGTTGACCTCGCGACGTCTGGAGCCAGGTGGTCCCCGTTCGATCCGGGGTCGGGTCATGGTGAAGGGTTGTCGCATCTTTTTATTTCGATCTCGCTCGGTTTCACTTCTCGATCGACTCTCCAGCTGGCTCTCCCATTCTTGGCTTTCCAGGCTGGCTCTCCGCACCAGTCAAGCGACATGAATGCCAATTTTACGGAGTTGCTCACCCAAATTCGGGCTCACATGCAAGCTGTGCAGCCACCCGATAGCACATGCGTGCGCCTGCGAACGATAGCCAAGGAATTTTGAGCTTAAAAGCAGGATGTCCCCGTTCGATTCGGGGTTGGGTGATCCGCACCGACTTCTGACCATTAAATTTTTTCTCCTCCCATGGCACCTGAATGACCCTTTATTCCAGGTGCGTGATATTTCAAGCTGCTTTCTGGTTTTGAATTTTGTCGACGTGGGTGAAATTTTATTCAAATTTACGCACATAAACCCATCGCTTATGCCCACACACATCGGGTTCACCTACGACCCAGGCAGCCACCCGGTAGCACATGGAGTGCGCCTGCGACAAATTGTTGAACCGGATAATGTGATGTTTGGAAGCAGGACGTCCCCGTTCGATCCGGGGTCGGGTCATGAAGCGAAGCTTCGAAGGGTTGTCGCATCTTTCTATTTCAATCTCGCTCGGTCGATCGACTCTCCAGCTGGCTCTCCCATTAATATTCTTGGCTTTCCAGGCTGGCTCTCGCTTCTCTCAAGGCGTTCCAAGGCTGCCCGAGGGTGCAAGCCTAGCCTGAGGTCTTCAGATCTCGGATCGTGCCCGCGATCAACAGCACGTGCACATGTGATAGCCGATGATTCCTCCTTTTGGAACCTGTTTGCAGCGAACGAACCGACACAGTTCTAAGGTACGGGCTCTCCGTTCGATAAAAACAAAACTGTACTATGGTAATAATTTACGATGAACAATGAGTACATACAAAATATTTTCATGGGACCCCCCATGTAGCAAGAAATCCGCAAGTATATTCTGCATAGCACAAAAAGGTGTTCTGTTGCCGTACACAAAGACAGAGAGCATTCACCCAAAGCTTCCTAGGATACATATGTCACAGAAATGTATGTACTAGCAGTCTACACTCAGTTTATACGCCTTAACTTTGTTCGTTCTGTTGTCCGCTCACGGTGGTTGCGCAGAAGAGCTTCGGGGCACCGTGAAGTAGCTAGGGTCTGGTGGTTAGAGTTCCGTGCGGTTCTGGGACCCGTACGGACGCGCACAGGACGCGACGCGCGCAGGCGGTTGCTTCAAGCAAGCTTCAAGGTTGCTTGCCGGCTGTTGATTGTTTGTGCGCGAAACAAGACCAAATATTTTGGCCCCCCCTCTAAGCACGTGTTGTTGATCGCGGGCACGATCCGAGATCTGAAGACCTCTTGCGAGGGTGAACGAGCAAAATTGTCAACCATCATTCAATGTACGTAGGTCAGAAATCCGTACAGCATCTACATCTACATTAGTCTGAAGCGAGGCATTGAATTGACTTCACGAAGTCAAGATAGTCGTAGGGTGTACCCGCAGGCACACATACGAAATACGTGTAAATTTTGGAAGGTCATCATCTGAGTTATGTACTTTGTTCGAAGAACCGGTTTGTATTTCACACGGGCCCCACAGCAGGTAAAACCTCAGGAAAATTGTGTTGTGAGCTCTCAAAATTGAACGGACAGGGCACTGAAAAAATGCTGATTGAAAGGTAAGACTCCAACCGTCCCTTGATAGGTAAATATACAGGCTGAAAAAAGCAGGCTTGCTGCAAGTTGTCCCAAGCCGCTGCAAGACTTGGGACGGCTTGGGACGCCTTGTGAGTCATCCCCGTGCCTTGTGTCGGCGTGTGTGCACTTACAAGATATGGCTGGATGCCTTACAACGACTTAAAAGTCCTCTCAAGGTCTCAAGACGTCTCAGACCGCTGCAAGTCAGCTGGCTTTTTTCCGACATAACCGTTTTCGCTTCCAGGTGCCTCATACATGTATGTTCCTTTCAAGCTCTGTTTTTAGTCCGACTCTGACTCACAAAGTGGACTTCAACACCAGCCATCCAGCCACCTGATAGCACATGGAGTGCGCCTGAGACATGGTTTGATATTAGGATGTCTCCGTTCGATTCGGGGTCGGGTCATGGAGCGTTCAGCAGTCGTTCTATTTCTTCAACTTTTAATCTTTTAATTTTCTTACATTTTGGTTGACTGTCCACGTGCACTGCAGGTTTACTTCTTGCGTTTTGGTTGACTGTCCGCTGCGGGTTTACGTTCGGCCACAACTTTGAACTTTGGAATGGAGCCACCCGGTAGCACGTGGAGTGCGCCTGCAAGAAATAGCTGGCTCAGTATTTGGAAACAGGAAGTTCCCGTTCGATTCGGGGTCGGGTCATGATGCATGAAGCGAACGGTTGTCGCATCTTTTTATTTCGATCTCGCTCGGTCGATCGACTCTCCAGCTGGCTCCCATAATCCCATTCTTGGCTTTCCAGGCTGGCTCTCGCGGTTATGCATCCTCCTCCTCCTCCTCCTCCTCCTCCTCCTCCTCCTCCTCCTCCTCCTCCTCCCCACCAGCAGCCACCAGTTAAGCGACATGAATGCCAATTTTACGGAGTTGCTCACACCCGTCGGGCTCACATGCAAGCCAGCTGTCCAACCACCCGAAAGCACGTGGAGTGCGCCTGAGACTAATACCGGAGTAGCAATGGTTTGATATCAGGAGGTCTCCGTTCGATCCGGGGTCGGGTCATGATGGAAGGGATTGATTGACGTATCTTTTTATCTCTCCCTCAGGCTTTATGTAGCCCAATGCCATCCAGGTTTGTTTTCCACTACAGCATGCCGACGGCCGTCACCGTGTCCTCAACACCAGTGACGTGCCATGCCAATTTTACGGAGTTGCTCACCCAAATTCGGCTCATCTGCAAGCTGTCCAACCACCCGATAGCACATGGAGTGCGCCTGCGAACAATTGCTGTTCAACGATCGACATGATGTTTGAAAGCAGGAGCCCCCGATCGATCCGGGGTCGGGTGATAAGGTCTATTGCTGTACCTTTTTCTTTCCGTCTCAATGTGGCGTTGGTTGACTTTCCACCGCAAACTTTAGGTCTTCGAGTCCTCGACGCCGGCAGGACTCTGCCACATGCAAGCGACCAGCTAAGCGACATAAATGCCAATTTTACAGAGTTGCTCACACATACGACCCTGATTCGAGTCATCCAACCACCCGGTAGCACCTGGAGTGCGCCTGAGACTAATACCGGAGTAGCAATGGTTTGATATCAGGAGGCCTCCGTTCGATTCGGGGTCGGGTCATGATGGAAGGGATTAATATTGATTGATGTATCTTTTTATCTCTCCCTCAGGCCTTATGTAGCCCAATGCCATCCAGGGTTGTTTTCCACTACAGCATGCCGACGGCCGTCACCGTGTCCTCAACACCAGTGACGCGCCATGCCAATTTTACGGAGTTGCTCACACAAATTCGGCTCATCTGCAAGCTGTCCAACCACCCGATAGCACGCGGAGTGCGCCTGCGACAAATCGTTGAACCGGATAACATGATGTTTGGAAGCAGGAGGTCCACGTTCGACCCGGGGTCGGGTGATATTCCCAATGCAATGACGACTTTTTATTTCCCCCTTGATATTATTGGTTGACTTCTCATTGTGATATTGGTTGACTTCTCATTGCAATGTTATGCAGATGTTAGGCTTACTCTCCTCGACTCCTCGACAATAATCAGTCAATCACAATTGGATCGCATTTCACAGGTTCGTGCTCACAAATGAGGTCGAAGTACAATTGCAAAAATTCGGTTCGTTTGAATGCAGAAGGTCCCCGTTCGAACCGGGGTCGTCAAATGTTCTGCATCTTTTATTTCTCTTAGTTGACTTTCCATTACGGTCGTGTCCTCAAGAAAACTGGCAGGCGTCCAAGCGCGACTTCAAACCAAGTTGTGCACACGTCTCGGGCTCACCTACAAGCTTGAACTTCAGAACTTGAAGCTATCCATCCACCCGATAGCACATGCGTGCGCCAGCTAATAATGCACTGAAACAACCCATGCATTTGCAAGCAGGACGTCCCCGTTCGACCCGGGGTCGGGTGATAAATCAATCGCCATGTCTTCTTCTTTCCGTCTCAATGTAGCGTTGGTTGACTTTCCGCTGCAGGTCTTCGTTGAGCCCTCAGCAGCGTCAGGATACTGCAATGTTCAACCGATCGACGAGTGTCGTCAGAATGGATTAGTCCACACAAATCTCATTAGTCCACACAAATCTACAACTCATCCAGCTACTACATAGCACATGGAGTGCACCTGCAAAAAATAGCTCTCCATATTCTCTTGGTTGACTTTCCGGCGTTTCCGCAGGGTGTGATTTTTGGGGTCCTCAACGGCAGCAGGGCTTTACGTTCGGCATATCAAATGCAATTGCCGGATTCGTGCACACAAATTGGACTCACCTAACACCCACTCGATAACGCATGCGCGCCTTTTATATACTCAGGAGGTCCCCATTTGACCCGGGGTCGTGATAAATCCTCTTATCTGCTATATCTTTTCAATCTACGTCTCAACGGTATCTGGGTCCGCAATCCTCTGCAGCGCTGACTTGCTCTCCGCGTTTGCGACAAGTCACAATTGTACACAGGAGTTGGCCTCACCTACAGGCCATCCAACCACCCGATAGCACATGCGTGCGCCAGCTAATAATGCATTGAAACAACCCACGCATTTGCAAGCAGGAGGTCTCCGTTCGATTCGGGGTCGGGTGATGTAGGCGTTCAGCAATCCTTTTTTTTTATCTCTCTCGCTGTTATGTTGGTTGACTTTCCCTGCAGGGTGGGATTTTAGTCCTCAAATGTTGCCAGTCAAGCAACATGCCTATATATCCCAGGTTTCTGCCCACGAATCGGGCTCGCCTACAGCCGAGACAGCCACCCGATAGCACACGAAATACGCCTGCAAAAAAACAATTGTAAGGCAGAGCGTTTGAAAACAGGGCGATTCCGTTCGGTTCCGTTTAAATTCGATTCGGGGTCCGGTGATACTTGACCTGTGCGTGCAGCATTTTTTTTGTTTTCTCTCTCGATGGTAATTATCTTGGTTGATTTCCCACCGCAGATTTTGGAGCTTGTAGTCCTCAACGGCGCCAGAACTTTGCAACGTTCAAGCAAGGGGTATGGCAATGTGCCCTACGGGGTTGTGCACACAGATTGCGATCACCTAAAAATCACACACCCATCCGGCAGAACATGGAGTGGGACTGAGATTTCTTCCACCGTCATGTCATATTCTTCAACTCAGGAGGCCCACATTCGATTCGGGGTCGGCTGATATCCTCCTACTACTTCCTGCGTCTTTACATTTCTATCGTAATCCTGGTTGACCTTTTGCTGCATTGTAACACCGCTTCGTCAACAACAGCAGCGGCGGATGAGACTGATACACCCACAGCGGAACGAAAATAAAAATATTCTCCTTTCCAACATACGTCCCTTCCTCGAATCGACCGAGCGCCTGCATCCATGTGGTTTATGTCTTTCAACCTCGAGCCGGACCAGCTAGGGGGACTGGGACGGTAATCTTTCGACTTGCCAACTGGAACTCAACCGTGGGACTCTTTCAGATCTTCAACGCTGACATGGAGATTTGCGATTGCAATCAACCAATTGATCTCTCGCCAGTCTGGCTCTCACTACGGGACACACCCACGATGCACTCAATCCGTTCAGTCTGAATTTTGAACTCCCAGCATCTCGTCCGGGTTGATCAACTACATGTAGTACATGGTCGCCGGAAGTTGCGGGTTTTTGCCTCAAACAAGAAACGAGGATTGTGTACCGCAGAGTTTTTAGACAATTAAATGGAAAGACCCAGTCGCGGTGGCTCGCGCCCGCCTTAGTTACCGTAGAGCTTTGGAATTTAGAAAGCACCGGCAGTGTCGTTTTTGCATTCCTTCCCGTAAGCTTCTTGTGAACAGATAAAAAAGACAGGCCGGGCAAGCGTATCATAGGCAGACCTGAACTGAACTTGGTCTAAAGGCAAGCGTGCGGAACGCTCGTTCGAATCGAGCCTACGTAGGCCATAGAAAGAACCTGAACCTCGTTTTCTCATCGGTTGGTTTTATTTATTTTATTTTTCTGTTGTACAAGCAATAAGGGTACGTTCCTCGCCTGAATCGTATGCTACAATCCTCCAAAGCGCCCCGATCCGCCGTAAGTAAGGCGGTAAATTAATATAATCCTCAGTCAGCTACATACTCCGCATTTAACGTCCATCCGCATGACGACGGACCGCATCGTACACCTGCTTTCCTTCCGTCCTCCTCCCTCCATTGCGATTAATACTAACACTCTATCACTGTATCACAAAAACACCAGCCCATCACACGAACACGACACATTAGTACCACCCACTCGGCGCCTTCCACATCCCCGTCTCCGGGTCCGTCCCCCCGTCCGTCCCCGCCTCCACGTCGCCCACCCGCCGCGGCGCGTTGGCATTCAGCGCAAGTGGAATCGGTGCAGCACCCATTCGTATGCGCTCGCGCTCCGCCGTGCGCATACGGCGCGGCACGGATCGTGGGGCGGGTGTGAAGCGGTCGTCTGCGGCGTGGGAGGCATTAGGGGGGTAGACGGGGTCGAAGACGACGCCAGATTCGAGTTGTTGGCGTTGGCCCTGTAGTGCAGTTATTTAGCAAACGAGGGGAAAAGGCCAAAGGACGAGGCGTACCTGAGATGCGGCGTGGAACGAGGGATGTAAAGAGGGATTATTAGGGTGGAGGACGCCGTCAGCGGCTTTGCGGTGGAGGTTGAGCATGAGGCGGGACATGAGGGTTACGGACATGCTGTGGTTGGGTCAGTAAATGGGTAAAACGAAGGAGAAGGGAATCGAAAGAAGAGGAGGGTTGTGTTTTTCAACATGGGATGGTGATGGAACCGAAAGGAAGGGTTCGGAAATGGAATTCAACTCACCAGCTAGCGAACGTCGCCAATCCGCCAGCCAGTATAGGCTACACAAATTCAATCAGCCCAACCCCACGCAGTAAATTTAGTCAACGCACCCCGCCGAGATAAAACGAGAGGATGTTGCAGAGGTTCGAGAACGCTATCGCACTGACGTAGCGCGTAAGTTTTGCATCATTCGAGGTAAAGCCCATTTGACTCACGCGAAATATAGGGCACCTGAAGGGGAGAACAGTGTCAGATTAGTATTCACTATCGACAGGCCAAAAAAAAAAACGGGAGCAGCGAGGAGACGGGGAAAAAACACCAAAAAAAACCTCGGTCGCACGCGGGCAAGGCTAGGACCGGACGAAGATAGCAATGGAAAAACGGACGGGGCTCGTGCTCAACCGAACGCAAAAGGAGAGCGAAAAAGATAAAGGGACAGAGACACGCACCATCTTTCAAAATAACCGTCTGGATCCCCATCGTCATGTACCCCGCATTCCTCTTCCACGTCGAATACGTCTTGCCGAGGATGAGCACGAAGACGAGCGTGTCGAACGCGAAGAGGGCTTCCCAGGAGCCGGCGAGTCCTGTGTTGGGAGGGAGATTAGATTATATTGTTCGGATTCGTGAGCGTTAGGTCAGGGATTTCGATGGGGGCCAGTCGCAAAGGGTGGGGAATGGGATAATGCGGATGGCAAATGCGGGGGCAAAGGGATGGGAAGGGAAAAATATGAAAAGATTTTAAGAAAAGGGCACGCACGGAACGCCGTGCTCTGCGCGATGCTGATGTGGCAACCGGAGAATCCGATGATGGGAGTGGCTTGTTGGTCTTGGGTCGCCCACTGGCGCGGCAACGAGATAAATTGAGGCGAAGGCGGAGAACAGCAGCAAGATACGCACGAATACGACACCGAGTAGGGGAATCGAGAATAATAGCACGAGGAATAGGACGCGGTAGCTGCGCGCGTAAAGTGCGAAGACGCGCAGGAGCATCACGACTTTGGGGCGGGGCGGGGGTTAGAATTCGGGGATGCAGTTATCTGCGGGCACACGCACCTGAGACGATGAGCTGCGCGCCAACTAAGACTGTTTGATGCCCAATATGGTAGCCCGTGCACCTATCGCTCCTCGTTCATCTCCTGCCCGCAATCAAGCCGGAGAAATTCGGCGCACCATTTCTCCGGCAGGTCCATGAAAGTCAGCGCGAGCACGGGGATGTTGCCGAGCAGTGCGGTGTAGCGTACGGCGAAGAAGAGGTAGGTGCTCCACCCGGAGCGCTTCCAGAGGAAACTTATCTCGTCGTCGAGCGTGAGGAAGTAGTCGTAGTACATGAAAGAGATGCCCAGGATGTGTAGTGAGTCGTGTACCCGTCTGCGCCGTCGCCATATCGATTAGCTCTCCCATTGCAACTCGAGCGGGGGAGGGGAGGGGCTCACATCTCGTAGGCCACCCGGGCGATGGCTTCAGCCATGAGGGAGGAATTTTGGGTGGCGAAAGGAGCGGTAGAGGGCCGGCCACTGGACCTATGTTAAACGCCGGGGCCTGCCAGGTTAGACGGAAGATCAAAAGGCGGCCGTGTGCGTCGCGGTTGCCTTTATGATACTACCTTCTGCAACCGCACATGGAAGATTATCAGCGCCAGGTGATCCACGGGGGTGGATGGAAACCTTGAAGTTGTGCCTGGCGCACGTTCAAGATAGCAGAATTCGCTTGGAGCTCGCCTGGTTGAATCATTCATGGTTATCTGGAATACTCCACCAGCCTCGAGGGTTCGAGTGCCCGGTTCGCCGGACCCGAGGTTGAACGATAACCAGAAGCTTGTGATAGTACCATGGTGGACTCGTGCGCATCCTGATGAAGTTGTGATGAACGTGCAAGCGGCAACAGTGGCGGTGTCGACGGAATTGTTCCGTTAGCAACCGTAACGATCCGAATCGAGCTCCTGTTTACAACCACCATGCCCTGCGCCGAGGTATCGATGGGGTCTTGCTCTACAAAAAACCTCTTGCCCTCAAGGAAAACCAACGACGTGAACGGTCCGCAATGTTGCAGAACTGCAACGGCAAAATTACCGCTGCCGAGTTGGCCCTGGCAACACGGAAATTCCGAAATTCCAACCCGTGGCCCATTCTACTCAATAGCTACGGCGCGTATCGGAAGTCTGGAATAATCTGGAACACTAGACATACGGCAAGCCGCAAGCAGCAAGAGGCTACGATATTTTTGGGCCCTCCGTTTCCGTCGTCGTCGTTCTACCTCTGGCTTATCTCCACAGTCAGTTGGTCCCTTATACGGCTTCTTGGATGCTTTGACCTTACCGCCCAGGAAAAAATGGGGACTAAATCGAAACGCTGGTGCGAGGAATTTAACGACGCTCGATTGCAACTTGCATGCACTCTC
Source organism: Mycena vitilis (assembly GCA_029203975.1). Taxonomy (NCBI): domain Eukaryota; kingdom Fungi; phylum Basidiomycota; class Agaricomycetes; order Agaricales; family Mycenaceae; genus Mycena; species Mycena vitilis. The sequence goes on along the minus strand of JARGYF010000095.1, from coordinate 214,150 downwards.
ACCGACACCGAACGAAGAATTGCAGCGGTGCGCGCCTACACACTGTTATCCAACTGTATTCCAGTCGTTATACGAGTATGTTTCGAAAATAGCGACGACCCGCAAAAAAAACCAACCCTCGACCTATTCGGACCCGGGGAATCGAACCCCGTCCAGCTGCCCAATCATAATTGGGGATGAGTAACATGTACAGCGGTGCGCGACTTATCGCGGAAGCCCATCTCCAGATTCCAGCATGCCTCATCGTTGCTGAGGCGGACCGCGGCGGTGCCTGACAACTCAGCCATCTTCTGCTTCGCATTTCCTTTTTCATGTCAGTGGAAAGCCTCTGCGCTGATCTACAACTGGCCCGGTTCTGAGTACGTTTCCCCAGTCACCGTCGGTCCCGCTTCGACGGCCAAAAGTCTATCCACCATCCCAGTTCATTATTGACGCATGCAAGGCGTGAACAATTAAGGTACGTCAACATCATCATCAAACTCGTGTCGGGTTCATTTCGACGCTGACCGTGTCTCCCTCGTAGGTGTAGATCTTCCCGTCCGCATATATCCGCATGTCCCCTCACTCTTCCCCACGATCGCGGAAAGTGCTTTCCGACAGCATTCTCAGCTCTCGGGCCCTCGCAGCCTCCATCGCCGGCCTCGCAGCCTCCCTCTCCGCTCTGTGTCTCTCCGCCTGCTGCGCATAATGCTCCTGCAACTCCAACCGGTTAATGCGCTTCTCCTCCTCTTCCAGTGCCCTCCGCTCGTCGATACTGAGGCGCGGCTTGGGTCTATATCTCAGCGGTTTCCATTCAATCGGGGTGGGGGCTGGCGGGGATTGAGGCGGTGGTGGCGGTGGGATATAGGCTGGTTGCGCGTCCGGGTCGACGTGCCTGGCCGGCCGCTTCTCGAGAAGGTCGTTTCGGACGGGGCGGGGCGTGGTCTCCTTGGGTTTAGAAAAGAAGAAGCTCATGGCGGTCGATGATATGAGCAGGTGCTCGAAGTGGGATATTTGAGTCGGTGGGTGATGAGGGAGATCATGAAGGCCCTACGCTTATAATGAATTTTGGCTTTGACCAGCGCTTTGGTGCTTTGGTGCGGGTCAAAGCGCAGATGTTCTGAAATCGGGTGATGTAGAGTCAAAACGGGGATGCAGGTAAGCGATGGTCTGATTATCAGGTCCAAGCGCAGGTCTTAATTGTCTTGGACAAAAAAAGCAAAACAAATCGAGCTAGGGAACCAGAGGGTCATATCGCAGGCACCCGTACCGGATCTTCCAAACCAGGCGTACCCGATTTTCAGTCGCCCAAAAATTCCTGCAGCGGCATGTTTTCGCCGTCGTTGTGGCGGTAATACGCTCACCACTCTGAGTCTACAGCCGGATCGACTTCTGGCAGACTTGCTTTGAACCTCGGATGGAAAAGAAGCTGCAGCCTGCAAGAGCATCGGAGCGCTTTGTAACGTGAGAGGGGACAGTTTGCGCTAGTGGATTTTGCGATCGGAGGCAAAATGGAGGTGTTAGTAGAGCCTCGAGGCGTCGCACGGATGCCATCTGCAGACAGCTAACTCGATTCTTCTACTTCTGGTAGACCATCTGCCGTGTGTGGATTCCCTGCAAAATTTAAAAGCGACTCCCGTTTAATATCCACCAATGACTGCGTTCGGGGCCATTACGGTCGTACTGAAGCAGGATGGCTTCCATTGCAATTGGATCTATCAGCCGGGCATACGTTGAGCACAGAAGTCTCCATGGCCGGTTGTGGGAGACAAGGAGAAGCGGAGATTCGAATGTCGGAGTTCTCCGTGTGGCTGTGTACCGTTTTCCCGTCTTGCCACCACAGCGCCGCCACTTCGAACGGTGACTTCGTACCAGCTTTACAGAAGCGGGCAGTCAGACTGCGGATTCTACGAGGTCCCCGCGAATGTTCCGGGGCCTGGTGGTGATGCGATCGGCGCACTGGTGCGCGCCGTAATCACGGCAGACAACATTGTCGCGATTGTGAGTCGCGCACGAATTCTCCATGCTTCTCCACCAAAATGAAATTGGCCTATGCGATTATCCCATTCGAAGACAGTTTTTTTTGGCGAACGATAGCCCTGGGACGAATGACCCCATTTCGGAGCAAAAGAGCTTTTATTGGACTCCCCCGGACGGCCGCATACCCTCGATTTCGGGCCGTACCACCTTGTGATCACCCTTGGAACTCATCGAAGCCTCAGACTACACATAAATCCAACGGTGTCATGTCCCCTAAGCAAGCCCGTCTACGACATCTTCCAAGAAAATGCTGGCTACACTAGTCTATCTTTCGCTCGTCGTAACCCTTGGTGCTGCTCGCCAATTAAAATCTAACCTTGGACCGGTGATCGACCTTGGCTATGCGGCTTATGCGGGGAACACGACTTCACCAACTGGCCTTGAGAACGGACCTGTCGCATTCTTTGGAAACATACGATACGCTGAACCGCCGCTGGGAGAACTGAGATTTAGGGCCCCAGTGCAGCTCGATGAAGGGACACTGACAACGCAAATTCTGGATGCGCGAGACTGGGGCCCAGCGTGTGTCCAGCTACCCGCCGTGGTCGGGGTCGGAACCGAGGGCAAGTGCCACATTCATCTACGAGCCACTCTGAAACTGAATCAACTCCAGATTGCTTGACGTTGAATGTCTGGAAGCCAACAAACGCCTCGGCTGGGGATGCGCTCCCTGTTGTTGCGTATATCCATGTAAGAGTTCCCCGACTCCCAGGAACGATCTTGACGACAATATGGCAGGGCGGTGGCTTTTTTGCCGGCGTACGTCTCTCTGCTTGTTTCAAGACCAGCAAAACCTTTAACATTCTTTCACAAGTCGCCGCAAGGATTCCCGTTGTACGACTGGGTCGCCCAGCATCCACGTGGTATCGTAGGTGTATCAATCGCCTATCGACTGAGCTTACTTGGCTTCCTCGGCGGACCCGTTGTCGCGGCTGACGGAGACTTGAATACGGGGCTTCTCGACCAGCGCGCCGGACTCGAATGGATTCAACGGCATATAAGCAAGTTCGGAGGCGACCCGAACGAGGTTTCAATTTATGGCGAAAGTGCCGGCGGGGCAAGTGTGGTCATGCAGGTTGCAGCGTATGGAGGTGATGTGATACCTTTCTCGAACAGAGCATTACTTACAATACCAAGGCTCCAAACCGATTCCATTCAGGCGAGCCACGGCTCAATCGATTGGATTTGGGCCAACGAGCACCACGGAGCAGACTATCGCACTTTTCGGTGCGCTTTTTCATCTTCATTCGAACCCCAAAGTTTTGCTCAATCATGGTTCAGGCAGCGCCGCCGGCATTATAGGTTGCCCCGCGTCCGGCAGCGATGCGATGCCATGCCTCCGTAAGGCCTCCCTTGGTAAGTATGTCCAGTGACATTTTGCCATTACAGTTGTTCATAATCCACTCGGCCAGGCGCTATTGTCAGCGCGATAAACCGTGTCAAAGGTGGCGAGTTCTCACCGGTTATCGACGGGGACTTCCTCCCCGACCTTCCATCCCGACTTATCGCTGCTGGCAAAATCAGCAATGTTGACTTCATAGGCGGGCATTGCACGGGCGATGGCAACACATTCGTCGGTGGCTCACCCGATGACTTTCAGACAGACGATGACATTCGCCGCATTGTATTTGCACGAATGCGAGGAGTGGTGAGTTAATGGGCACATCTGCAGCGTAACGGCTTCACCACCTCTCCGTACAGTCCAATGCGACAATCGAGAAAGCCTTGACAATGTATCCAGCCCCGAATGCTACCGGAAGTCCGTTCGCCACGCAGTACGATCGCGCATCGGCCATGGCCGGTGATGTCGTCTTCACTTGCATGTCAGCTGGCATCCCTGACTTGTTTACTTGTCTCTGACCATGAATTTAGGGACTGGTTCCTGGCAGAAAAATTGATTGCCAATGGAGTAAAGAACGTGTTCTCCTACAGGTTCGAAGCTTCGCCACTATTCCTGTGTCTTAGATCGTAAACGCGACACAGCTGGAATGCACCAGACACCGTTTTGTTCGATCAATTCCCCTTCCGCGGAGCGGCACACACGTCTGATCTCTACTACCTATTCGACGGTAATACTGACGTTCGTGATCATCGGTACTCACTGACAACTATCCTAGGCACGAAGTAAGCAAGCGCAGTGTGACTTGGAGGTAATTCTCTTACAACTGTTTCTCAGTCGGGTCGGAAATGCGGGGAATACTTTTACGCCTTTCAACACGGTGAGGCTTCAATTACAACCAATCACCCAACTGATTTAGATACACAAGAGTGAAGCCGTTCTCTCCGGAGAAGCAGTCGCGTACTGGACGTCCTTTGCGGCGGCCGGCAACCCATCAACAGACAAGGAGGCTATTTCTCCCGTTTGGGATTCCTTCGCCACTCCCAATGCTACGTCGCGCCGCCAGTTGATGGTCAATCGCGGTGACGACACCGTCACGGATTCCAGGATGGGGACTATGACGGAGACGGAAATACAGCGGTGCCAGTTTTGGATGAGTGCTGATGTGGTAGCAGAGACGAGGGTATGATAGCTCGAGTTCAACGGGTGAAAAAACTGTACGATTGGTTTGAAAAGTTTCAACATTTGTCGATTTGCGATGGTGATGCGCGTAGGTAGAGCCAGCGTGGCAAATGTAAGTACTCTTAGTGACATAGTTGTTTGATCTCCGTATAACGCCTTCTATGATAGGTAAACTGCATGACTTGGAGGGTGGAGCACGCCTGGAGGACACCAACCTCACGCCCGGCACGCCCAGCCAGATGTCTTGTTGCGACAGAAGAAAAGACTTAGACTATTGAAAATCTGAAGAATTATTTTCTGGCATTCCTACGTCGTCGCCACAGATGGCCATGCATGGCGGAGATTGCGAAGAGCGTTTGGTAGTCCACAAAAAAGTGAACATATCGCGCTTACAACTGCTGTCGGTATGACAACCGGGAAGCTGTCGTGACACTTTACCGTGCCGTGCGGATCATCACAGGAATCACAACTATGCTAATGCAATCAGCGATGCCATGGTCGGCATAGGTCGGCACACACGCACCTATTGCCAACGGCAACGCCTGCCGGCAAACTGCCGGCAGTTGAATCTGCAGATCGAATGATGCATCCTAAAATTGGCGCTTCAAAGCTGCCCTGTGGGTGAGGGTATATAATGGACACACTCACTGCACCTGCTCTGTGCCTCTTCCTCCCCCCATCATCTCCCTCCCAACTCCCTTGAATTCGTGGTGGCAGCGACAAAACAGCTTGTGCTCCAAGGTCAACACAATCATGCATTCCACTGGTACGCATATTATACCCCGTATGCCACATGGACTGAGCACTCTCACCGATGCCAGACTCATCGAGCACCTCGACGTGCGTAGGATGCAGTCCGGCCGCTCGACGACCCCTCTGGGGTCCGTGCGCCCCCATCCAAACCTCTCAACCAACATTCGAACGGATGGATGTCGGCCACCCGCTCGTCGCATTTCCGTCGGGCCTTGGACGGAGTCATGCCCCCAAATTACGCGCCCCGCGCCCAGGGTTATTCGCCACGATCTCAGCGCTCGACATTCTCCCTCGTCCCGATTACCGATCGCGTTCTGAGCCTACACAGCCACGGCTCAGGTCCATCGCGCTCCCGCCGCAGATAACCGGCGTTACGGCAGTGACGCTCAATCCAGTGCTTCGTTTTGGCGCCGAATCACTGAGAGGCGCCCACATTGATGTGGACTTTGCACTGGCGAGGCCGGATACGCGGAGGTGGCCAACGGTTGGTGTTATGATGGAGTTGGCGGTGTTTCCAGGCCTGCCGTCGTTGACGTTGGTTTCGCCGCGCCTGCCATGGGCGATCACGGTGCATGCATCAGGAGCAGCTGTGGTAGTCGGCGATATATTTCAGGCCGTCCACCGAGCGCTGAGTATCCGGATAACAAAGGAGCAGTTGATGGCATACGGGGAAGACCCAGGAGCGATGCAGCCACGCTATCGGAGCGGGATGACGAGACTTGATCTGCTGGCTGGGAGAACTAGGTTCGAAGGGCTTTCAGGAGGTGCGATGGGATGCGAGGTTTTGGTAATCAATTTTGCCTAGTTATCACCCTGGATTCACTCATTCTTTTAATTTCTGTGTCGGTACTACGCGCGACAATGTTGTTGGGATAGTCTCGTTCGTTGTATAAATCTCTGGATTATGAAGGATGCGGCCCATCCTTTCTCACGGCTACCCCGCCTTACAAGCGTGCTGGGAGGTGCAGTTTTCGATCAGTAGCCAGAGTGTGTGGATCCTCGGGAGATGGTGGCGGTTCAGAAGAGAGCCTCAAACAATAAAAACCATCACACACCAAAACATTTTCCGGGCAAAGAACCGCAACCACCAGGCCGTTTTTCCTCCTGGCTCCCATTGCGCTGAAATATATGTACAATCCGTCCTAGCTCCTTACCCATAGATGTTGAATTACATTTATTCGATGAGTGATATTGACATCTGTTGACACGTTCAAGCCGGTAGATGCCGACTGATTGACTTGCGGTGGGGAGAGTATATATACTGGAGACCCCAATGCACCTGCTCTCCATCTCTTTCCTCTCCCCCCATCATCCCATACCCACCGCCTCCCAGAATCGCGCCTCAGCGACGGAACCAAGTGTCCTCGAGCATCCCCACAATAATGCTTTCCAATCGTACGCATAATTTCCCCTCGCGCCCCACACGCACTGAAGATCGTCGCCGACACCAGTATCCAGCGCCCCTGTGTCCAGGGCATATAATCCCGCCCATTGCCCAGCACTGTGGGGCCCGTGCGCCCCCCATCCAACAACCCACCCGATATTCAAGAAACTGCCTGTTCACCCCTGCCCCATCGCGCTTCTGCCGGGGCTAAGATGGGAGCACTCTCCCTACACCTGTATCCCACTTCCCGACGTGTCACCCAGAGACTCAGCACCCTCAGTCCCCCCGCGTCGCAATTCCAGCTCGCGTTCAGAGCCTGCACAGCCACGCCTGAAGCCGATCGAGCTCCCGCCGCAGATTACGGGCGTTACCGCCGTCACGCTGAATCCTGTGCTGCGGGCGGGCGCGAATGGTAATGTGGGCATTGGTCTGGACTTCGCGCTGGCGGTGCCGTGCATGGGATTGGATGTTGCCGGTGCCGGGGTGTTAGCGGAGCTGGCGACGTTCCCTGCGCTGCCGTCGTTGACGCTGCTTTCGCGACGTCTTCCTTGGGCGATAACGGTCCATGCGGCCGGCGCATCGGTGGTGGTCTTGGACGTCTTGCAGGCTATCCAGCTAGCGCTAAGCATCAGCATTACTGAGGAAGAGTTCATGGAGCACCAAGGTCAAGAAGAGAGTCGGCTCCAAGGTCCGAGAAGTCTCAAACGGACGAGGCAGTATCGAATTGGGATGACGAGACTTGAGCTGCTGAAGAGCGCCACAGTATTTGGTGGACTTTCAGAAAGTCCGATGGGGTGTGAGGTGTGGATGGTGGACTTTGTTTAGGTTATTAGTTCAGTATTCGTACGTTCGACCCTGTCGTTAGGACAGTCTCGTTCGCTGTACAACTTGTCTTGCATCATGAATCCGGTTTTATCAACGGCAAGGTCGAGAGAACCATTTGGCACAGTTGAGGGCCAGACGAGCGAGCAGGACCTTGCGGTAGCGAAGATGGCGGGGAGATGATGGTGGTTCGAGACAGAGTTGCGATCCATCAATCTCATTACATGCCAAAACATCGAACACCGAAACAAGCGCAAATCGGACGCACGCCAGATGCCGCTCGTGGTTTTCGTTACTCGCAAAGGGTTTTGAACGTTTTTAAGCACGGCTGCATTCTGACAAGTTTCAAACACATGGACTTACCACTCTCAAGTTTCAACACAAACTCACCGCGCACCGTAAATGTCGAGGCGCTGGTGCTAATATTCAGTCACCTTTCGCTTTCGCTCCATTGTCATTTTGTGGAGCCCCTCCCCTGCCCTATGAGCTGCCCACCTGGTCTCGAACTCCAACGACTGAGCAAACTGATTAGTTCATGTTGATTCCCCATCGCCGGCCATCACGGCACCGATCGCTGTCACTTAGATCGCGGAACACTCCGGATACACTTCTTTCTCTTCCTCTTTGAAGTTCTCGTTCACTTGCTCGTTACACGACACACTCATCTTCCATTGAACCCGCTCCTCCCACACTAGTACTCCTTCATCCCACGGAACTTTCCCGTCAGACCAAAATGGCACTGCATTAGCGGCAGCAACTCCGCCGCGTCCGTCTCAGCTCGCGCGGCGATGATCCGATGGTAAGAATCTAGACTCGCCAAGATGCAGCTAGAAATCGGAGTCCTCGCCCCTGTGGTCCGTGCACGAATTGCAGCTGCCAGGACCATATTTTCGAACTCAGCTTCAAAGAATTTCGATAAGAAGTCAGGACTCAGGCGAGTCTCCGGACAGAAAAGGGTCTATTTTCCCTCCCCCCTCGACTTCTGAGGGCATATTTGCATTGGGGAGTTGAGATCGTCGTAAAAAATGGCCGCCTGTGCGCTGTCATTCAGGACCTTCATTACCGTCCTTTTACCCGAATTCTCAAGCCGATTCACCGCAGGCACGGGCTCCTCACCCTGTTACCTCTGCGCCAGCCTCAGCGAGCCAGACTCAGCCTGGATCAAAGCAGATCAACGCTTCCACACTGTCGAATCACGCAGAAAATGTCAAGCTGCCACGCGTCGCCTTGACACGGATAATATAAACGCGGCGCTACCCGGATATATTTGACCCAATTTGACCCACTTGGCAGGCGACTGCGCTCAGCATCTTGTGTCGGACATGACATAGACCCCGTCCCTCTCCTCACCATCCTCGAGCTAGGGAGCCTCGTTCATGGGCGATGCGTTCACCCAAACGGCATACGAACTGTGTGTGGACTCCCCCTTTCTCCTGGTACTGAGCGCTGACCGTCACAGACGACTACACAATTATCTGCACCTCCTGGGCGTCGGGCTCATGTACTTCGACCACCTTATAACACTCGGTGAGTCGGCCGCTTCTTGTCTGAAGGAACGAGCGTGCTCACGGCGCCAGACGACGAGATCAGCTTTCTGTGGAAGCGCGCGGGGTCCGCGAGTGCGTACTGGTTTTTTGCTGTCCGGTATGCGGGGTTTGCGGGGAACATCCCCGTCACAGTCTTTACCTTCTACACAATGCCGCTGAAGGTGAGCACTGTCAGTTACCCGTTGTGATCCTGCGCTGACTGCAGTAGTGGTACGCACACTTTGTTTTGACCATGTCGTGCAGAGAATAACTGGGGTTGACCGGATATGCAGGTGCCTGGCATACCACATCGGGCATCAGGTTGTGCTCGTTGGCGCGCAACTTCTCGTTTCGAGTGCGATTCATCCCCCTCTCCTACGAAGCCGGCGCCCTGATGTCTGCCAACAGTCGTGATGTGCCTGCGCGTACACGCGCTGTACCGGCGGACCCGGCGGATTCTGATACTCTTGGGCGCATTCGCGCTTCCCCTCCTCGGGGTGGTCATCGTCCGTCTCGCGTTTTCTCTTTTGTGACGCCCATACTGAGATTGGTCTGCCCAGTGGTCGACGCAAGACCAGGACTCTACCCCAATCGACGACTTCCCCGGTTGCCATGTCCGCATTACGCAGTCGACGTGCGTTTTCTTCTCCCTCGCTGTTTTCATCAATCTTATCTGTTGATTTATCTGTGGCAGCGCATACCGTACGTTCGCACCCGTTACGCACATCATCCTTAACCCGAATCCCCTGCCATAGACTTAGCTGCAGCTTGGGAAGCCCTCTTCGCATTCGACGCGCTCATCTTCGTACTCCTGCTCGGGAAGACCTACGCGGCGTGGGGAAGCGTGCATCTGCCGATCCATACAGTGATGCTCAAGGACGGTGCGTCCTCATGTTCCCAGCTTTCCTCGTAGAATCAACCCAGGATCACAGGCGGGCTGTATTTCGCGTACGTCTCCGGGAATTTAGTTCTGGCCTTGATTTGACGGTCGGAATATCGCAGGGCCATCGCCCTCGTGAACCTGCTCAACATTCTCACGTTTTATGTGCGTCTCCTCCCCTCCTTTCCGTCCTTTGTATGTATCTGATTTCCTGACGCATGGTGTTTGCAGCTCGCCGGGGTAAGCCTTTGCGCACGGTCATCCGCTGATCCTGACACTGATGCGCCCCAAATCCAAATTAAATTCCGGAACAGCCGATCCTCGCTGGCTCGCTGTCCACGTTCGCCAGTTGGTGCGTTGTCCCTTCCTTATCGTGCCCACATTCTCCGTGCTCCCTCCTCGTCGTTCCTTTATCGCTCCCACATTCTCCGTGCTCTCTCCTCCTCGTGACCCTCATTTCTGCCTTTCCCATGCACCCATCAACTCAACTCAACTCAACTGACTATCCCGCTTCCGCCCAACAGCATGTCCGTAACCCTCATGGCCCGCCTCATGCTCAACCTGCACAAAAAAGCCGGCGACGGCGTCCTCACCGACCTGCACCTCTCCTTCGACGACGAGCAGCACGAGCAGTCCGAGATTGTCTTTGCGCAGCCGCGGGTTAGCGTTGCGTCTGGGACGCGTACGCGGGGGCAGTGGGGAGATTTCGGTTTGGGGTTGGGATTAGATATGGGTGCAAGGATGAGTATGAGTATGAGTATGGGTGGTATGGGTGAGAGGATGGGTATGGGTGAAAGAATGGGCATGCGGAGAAGCGATTCGGGTATGGGGAGCAGGTCGGGGGAGGATTTGGAGATGCAGCGGAGGGGGAGGGAGACGCCGTGACGCGCTGTGAGTAGGGTTGGGGTTCGGATTTGGATTAGGATTGGACGTGGAGACGATGAGGACACTGTTGTATATTATAATTCTCAAAAGTAAAGTAGATTAAAATTGATTTGGATTTTGAGGCGGTACCGAGCGGGACACGCGCCAGGAACGTCCGGAATGGGACGATGTTGATTGAGGGAAGGTTCAAGCTTTCAAGGCACGGACCCGACTGGGCAAATGGATTGCCTTGGTTGAATTTCCGCTTATGGTTCCTAGATTTATTCATTCTGGCTGATTTCGCCTCTTTGCTTGTACTCGTTCTAATTTGCAGCTCAACGTCCTGCTTAGCCGAAGAATTCACAAATCCCGAAAGAAATCGTCCCTGGGCCACTCGAATGAACAGCTAGACCGATGCTGATCCGCCAAATATAGAATCTCCTTTGGTTCAAATCCCGCTCGCGTACTTACGGGATTGATTACTAGTTCTCGATTATGATTTCTCCTCCACTGGCCGTGACGTATCTTTCTCCTGTAAGACAATTCGAACGCGCTGGCGTGTTTCCTTATTCCGGGACCTCAAATCCCGCCTCAACTGCGCCGGAAATTATTACACTCCTGCGTCCATCTTCGCGTCGATCATCTAAGTACCTGGTCCGCGATGGGCTCCGATATGGCGAGCTCCACCCGACGATCATATGGACCCGCGTGCGCAATGTCTGTTCGCTGTTCGGGTCCCCGTCATCAATTCAAATCCATTTCCGAGGCTGGATATTCGAGGGTCCCGCGGAGCCGAGAAAGACCTGCTTTACTCCAGATTTCTCCTCCCCTCCTCCTTGTTTTTCAGAATGTAAAAACGATTCATGGGAGCGAATGAGCGCAAACCTGAGGGAGAAAGAGCGGCGCAAAGAAGAAATTCCCGGAATTTACGTATGGTTAAACCTAACCTTCGTTGACGTACGGCGTCGATACTGCGGGAATCAGGCCATCAAGGTTCGCGCGGTGTCGGGAAGAAGTGAGAAGGAGCTTGGAGAAGCGGTGGAGAGATTCGTTGGCGACGTGATTCGGGGCGGGATCGAGGCTTGTGTTGTGAGGAAATGACAGAGCGACATTGTAAGTCTCCCTGTTGTGTGGATACGAGAAACTCAGTCGCTCAGCTAGAATTCCAAAAACTCAATCCAAAGAAGTGGAATGTTGCGGGCTCGTCGGGCTTCCTGCTTCCAACTTTCTTCAAGCGTTCCAGACGATATGTTCATCCTGGGAGTAACTGCCAGGTTGATTGACGTGTTCTTTGGAACTTTCGCAAGTTTCAACCCGCCATCACTGTCTGCCATCAAAAACGTCCAAATCGAGATATGTTTTTCCTTATTGTTTCTCGAGGCCTAGCGGAGATTGAAACCTCCTTGCTTCCTACCACCACCACGAAAAAACCTCAAACCAAATGCTCGCTTTCTCCTCGCGTTCTGGATGCTACACTGGCGTGGAATTTGCATTGGAGTCGGACCATCGGACCGCACTGGCTTCTCGCGGGGTTCTAATTGAGAAAAAGAAGGGAAGTTCAGTCGAGCGTAGCTTGCAAAATGCTACTGGACCTCGAATATGGCTAGATTGCTCGGGCACCGTATCACGAGGCAAGGGGCGCAAGTTATATAAACAGGCTTTCGGATTTCGCGACGCGCTGTTCCTTTCTTTCCCCTTCCTCTGTGCTGTAAACTAAACCCCCGTCACCTATAACTCTGCCTCTCTGACTAGCGCTTTGCACGCCACTTATCCTTATCACATTATAGCTATTACACGTACTGGGCACTGGCTTCGCGGTTACGCTACACTTTCTCTGCACTCCTCTTAGACGCCGAATTCTCTTGCTATTTTTCGAGCATTCCTATCATGTCTCAGTCACCACACTCGTCTCCCTCATCTCCAACGCCCGTCGCCACCATTTCGTCTCCCGCGACCCAGATTTCTCTTCCGTGCGCACCTCCGACGCCGCCGCCCGACTCTGATTCCCCTTCTCCTCGCATCAGCTCCAGCATCGCCGATTTTCCGGCCATCTCAACAGCCTCGTCTTCTCCATCGCACGCTACTTTAACGTCTTTTCCGAGCGAGGGTCATCCCACATTTGCTTCCGTACTTTCATCGCCGACAGCTCCGTCTCCGTATCATCTTCCCACTTCAGTGTCTTCTCCTGCATGGTTTCCTCCGTTCGACGCTACGTCACCCGATTCGCCCTTGGTACCATCTTCATCTTCTGCGACCCTTGTCGACGCCTGCACGTCTCCTCCTGCATCGCCTCCATTGAAATCGACACCGGCACTATCGTCTTCTTCCATTCCGTCTCCGGAAATTGCTGTTCATGAGATCAAACATTCCGCGCTCGAAGAGGGCGAAGTTCCGTCGCAGCTAGCTGAAGCTGAAGTGCTCATGAAGGATCTCGGGCTCAAGGACTCCGTCTCCGACTCTAAAGGTGCTGTCTCTCTCTCTTAGTTCGGTTCGAACCTCCGTTAACGTCGTATTTCACCAGAACTTGAACACGGTCAAATCGCAGCCGACTCCCCGGTTCTCCCTTCGCAGACCTGCACCACGTCCCCTCCCGCTGCTCCTGCGCGTCAGACCATTCCTCTTCCGCCCATTGATTCCGAACCCCCGCACTTGGCGCCCCCACGCCAGCGCGAAGAATCCGCTCGCGTGCAGAAGACCGAGCCCTCCGTTCCTACCCCAACTCCCGCGGACCCGGAAAAGACGCCAAACGTTTACATCAACGGCCTTCCCCCGAATTTTCCGGAAGACCAGCTCTTCGCTCTGGCTTCTCCGTTCGGCGACGTGCGCAGTGTGAGGAGCTTTACGCGCCACGTCGGCGACGCGGAGACGGGCTACGGATTCGTTCTGTGCGTATTCTATTTCTCTTATCCCCTCCACCTTTTTTCGTCGCCCGCATGAATCGAACGCTGACTTGACCCGGTTACAGGTTCGAAACCATCGCGTCGGCGGAAAAATGCATCAACACATTGAGGCGGTATCGTAATCTCCATCCGACCTTTTCCAAGGTGCTTACTTAGCCTTCCTGCATTCTACTCGCGTGTACTCACCCATCCGTGTGCTTCGCGCGATATATAGCAGGTGCACAAGATCCCTGGGACGATGTACTCGCAACCGCGCCCTGCGTCTGACCACGCGTCCGCGACGACGCCCTCCGCGTCCTCGCTCGCCGGCTGGGAGCAGGAAAGCGCCGGCGACGGCAGCGCCGACTCGACGTTCAAGGCCAAGATGGAGCGTCTCTCGGACAAGAGCAGCACGAATCTGTACATCGAGGGGTTAGTCTCTTTCCCTTTCCCTTTGCTTTTGACTGCGCTAAACGCTGAAACTCTGTTCGCCCGCTAGGCTCCCTTTGAGCATCGACGAAGCTGTAAGTGCGACTAGACCCCGTCAGGTGCTTGAATTGACGCTGTTTCAGACGCTAGCGGCGCTCGTGTCGCCGTACTCGATCAGAAGCAGCCGCTTTTTCCAGACCAAGCTCAGCAGCCCGCCGAGGATCATCGCCTTTGTTCGGTCAGTCCTCTCGCGCTGTTTATGTTATTCTCTGAGGTCTGATTGTTGTCGAATTCAAGCTTGGAGACCCGTTCTGCCGCTGAAGAGATTATCGAGCGCCTGCACGGGAGGATGGTGCGCGGATGGAACGATCCCGGCAGCCGTATTTCCGTGCGCTTCGCAGACACGAGCGAGCAACGTGAACTCAGAGTCAGTCCCTTCCTCATCATTTTTTTTCTCGCGAAACTGATTGCTTCTCAGCGCTCGGAGCGATTAACTCGCGAAGGGGATCAGGCTTCAAACCAACTCAGCATTGCCCAAGCGACCCTTCTCAACCTCCGCGGTAAGGAGCTTCACGCCCGTCCGCCGATCGGGCCCTCGACGCACCTGGACGACTTCCACGCGGACACGTACGGGCACTTCGCGGGCGACGCCTATCCGGCGGCGGACTTTGAGGTCGACTACTCGCGCGTCCCCGGCACGCGCTACGTGCACCCTCTTCCCGCGCAGCAGCAGCAGCAGACGGCGTTCACCCAGTTCGGCGTCGGCGCGCACCAGCAGCTCCCCGCGCAGCAGCGCATGAACCCCGCGATGGCGTCCCTCCTCGACTCGCTCCAGGCCAGCAGCGCCGCGTTCCGCGCACGCGACCCGTACGCGCAAGACGGTATCGACTACCGCGCGCTCCAGCAGCAGCAGCAGCTCGCGTCCCTCTCCTCCAACACCCACGCCTTCGGCAGCGCGCGGCCCTTCGTCCCGCACGGACTCGGCATCACGCCCGTGCAGACGCAGACGCAGGCGCACAACGGGTACACGGCGACGGAGGAGTTCATCCTGCGCGCGCGCGCGAACTCGCTGCCGCAGAAGCGCCGCCCCGTCCCGCTCGATCTCAACCACACGCAGCGGCACCACGAGATGGACTCGGTCGGCGCGAATATCGGCATGGGCGTGCGCGGGTACCGCGCGCAGGCGTCGACGCTCTCCTTCCCCCACCACCAGCAACAGCAGCAACTCCTCGCACCGATGTTTGAGAACCAAGATGCCATGAACATGAGCGAAGAAGAATTCCACGCCGCGTCGTCGATCCCGCACCAGCTTCCCGGACGCGCGCAGCAGCAGCAGCAGCAGTTCGACAACGGCGAGCGCATCATGAAGCACCTCAACGCTCACTCCCTCCACACGCAGCAGCAGCAACAGCACACGAACAACGTCCGCATCCCTCGCACTCAGTCTCAGCACCAGCACCAGCAGCATCTTCCCTCGCTCCGAGGCCCGAGCCAGAACCACGACTTCATCCGCGCGCAGCCACCCGCGGCGCCTCAACAACAGACGCATCACTACCAGCACAGTCTTGCCGGCAACTCGACCGCGCATGCCCGGAACATGACGACCCTCCGCCCCGCGCAGGCTAATACCACCAACAATCTCATGAATACGAACAACAGCACCAGCAGCCTCGGCAATTCCACCCACGGTATTTATGACCGCAACGCGCGCGAGATGGCCCAGAGAGGCATGAGCCGCCATAATGGCGGCAGCGCGAGCGCTGGCTACAGCAGCGGCTCCCATATGTATTCGTCCCAGCTCGACGTCGAGCAGGCGTCGCCTCCCCTTGTATCACCTGCCCTCACGTTCTCCTCGCGCTCTTCCGCGGCTGCCTTCAGCCCTACCACTCCGTTCTTTGGCTCTTTCGACGAGGATGAAACAACATTCAGGGCGCCGCAGATGGATTCGAAGGGCAAGAAAATTAACTCGCGCACCGCTACTCGATGATTCCTTTGCTGTCGTTTAATTGGCGTCCTCGTTTGTCCGTCTGGCTTCTGTATCAACTTGAAATTCTTTATTCGTAGCTTCAATGCAATCAATCGTTTACTGTGTTTACTATCGTGAATCGAACTCTGTAAACGTAAAATTCTTTGGGGCATGCTAATCGTAACCGCCCGTGGAAATCGAGGGCGGTAAAGCAGCCTTGCCCGTGCCGCAAGTGACGCTGATGTCGTCCGTCAATTCCAACTCGACGGTAGACCCAGTCGTAAAGACGTCCCATTCCAAGTAACAGTTCGACTTGTACGCCTTGCCGTTTACTTTTACGCTCTGGGTAGGTATCAGCATCGTGTTTCATATCGCGCAGGTCGAGCCGCCCACCTTGACGAATACATTTCCTCCGGTCCCATTCGCTGGGTTGCCGGTAAAATTGATGCTTTTGATCGTTGTGGTTGATTTGAAGAGGGGGTTGTAAAACGAGATTTGGGGGAAGTATGGCGACGACAGAAGAAACTGCTTCGTGGCAGGCAGAGGATACATCCCAGCGAGATAGAAAAATGCGTAGCTCCCCATTGCCCCTGTAAGACCGGTGGCTTAGTATGGTTGGAAGCTACCGCCGCAGAAGCGAAGCACTTGCCCGAATCTGAGAAGAGTTAAGCTTCCCGCGAAGCCTGGCTTAATGATTAATTGATTCGACGCACCATCGTTCCCCGGTAGCCCCGTCAAGGAAGTGTTGAACCACTTCGAGATGATCTGTCTCGACCGCTGGGTGCTGAGCCCCGGCGCATCAGCGTAGTGGTACATAAATGGAATCTGCTGAGACGGCTCGTCTGTAGAGTCAAAATAGTTCTGGTGCTGGATCAGATTCCGCTTGCTCTTGCTACAGAGGAGACGTACTTGCTCAAAAATCCAATCCAACCGGTCAATGAACTCAGTGTTGCCGCCCTGCAGCGTAATCAAGTTAGCGGTATCTTGAGGCACATACTGGAAATGGAGTTAGTAGCCGCCCGGCGAACAAGCGTTGAGCATAAAGAGTATAAAGAGTACCTGAGAATACTAGAATGGGACACGATTATCGATCATCAAAGCTTGCGAGACAGAGAAACAATATTTACGACGATAGGAGAGGACTCGTAGAATCCATCGCGACGGATAGCATTCAGGAAGCAGGTTGCTTGAAGAGGGTCATTGACACTGCAGTGGCGGGGATCGGTGTAATTCCAGGTCCCATTGGCGAATCTGGGCTAAGACCGCCGGTCGCTAAGTGCAGTTTCCAAGTAGGAGTCAACGATATTCGCTTACCTGCATGAATCCAGCAAACCCCGACATAGCGGGAACTGTGATGTTGGCATTCCAAATGTTGAGGTAGTTTTGCGCCCGGGAAACATACTGGATTAACAGGTCAGTCATCATAGCGAATGAAAGGAATTTCTGACTTTCTTGGCGTCCGAGGTCTTGCCGAGAATTTTGGCGACCTGCGAGATAGCGAAGTCGTCGAACGCGTACTAATTTAGTTTGACAATTAGCGAACATTCAATCACGGTGTGGACAGGCTTCTGACTTCAAGAGCACGCGAAACTTGCTTGGTGTTTGCCCCGCCGGGATACGTGGTGTCTGATGCAGTCAAGTGAGCATGGATCCCCTCGCTATTGGTTAGTACCTGACGGAATGTAGCCTATGTGATGTATTAGCGCGACGAGAATGGAGGCAATTCGGAATAGACGGTACCCTTCTCTTTCCAAACGTCCGCCTGCCGTCCCTGCAGATTCCAATTCGGTGGTTGATCCTCGGCATCAGCTAGCAGGGCTGCGTAGAGGTCTTCGGCAGAAACACCAAGTTTTGAGGCATGGTCTGAGAATCTGGGGGATCATCAGCACAGTTTCGTCCAAGTTCTGGGGAATGCAAGCCCACTTGACGAAAAATTCAGCGAGAATAGGATCTCCATCTAGTGTTGTCATTAGCATCGGTACACGGTGGAGAAGGATTAGCGCACGGCTTCCTCCCTGGATGAATCTGAGGGTAGCTAGTGAGCTTCTGGAAACAAAATCCATGTGGCTGCATACTGAGGCTTTCCGGCTTCACGCGCTTCTGGTAGCCAACCTGGTAGATTTGTGGAACTGAGTCAAGTATCGGGTGTTGGTAATTCTAATTGAACCAAACCTTCATGTTTTTGGATGTCAATCATGCCCCGCACGATAAGTGCAAAATTTTCTGGGTCGTGCAGAGACATCTGTGCGATGACATTTCAACCAGGGTATTTAGAAGGAAGAATCTGGGCTACCAAGGGGAATAGAGTGCGGTATGTGTCCCCTGCGCAGAAGAACTCAATGCGTCTTACATGGGTATACCGGCCAAAGAAAAACTCACAATTGCAGTAGAACGCGTCGTAATACGGCTCGGATGACTCCCAACCAGCGTTTTCTCCTGTGTCTGTGAGAATTTAGCTTCAGAGGTCGCGGAGGCTTTGGGGAAAAGGTACAGTCGCCTGGCACAATGTGTGTTCGGTACAGCTAGGATTGGCATTCAATGACAGTTGCAGCATGTACATTGTAAGCTCAAAGTACGCACGGAGGAGTAGAGCAGGGTCACAGTCTCGGCATCTACATTATCGGTGTCGACCTGAACGCGGCTGAGGATGTCGCGCCACTGAGTCTTGCTGTCCGAGACAACGCGCGCAAAGTCCCAGTCTCCGATCTCCTCCTCGGCATTGCTGCATGCTTGCGCGGTGGAGATGAACGATATCCCCACGCGCGCAAGGATGGTCGTGGTTCCCGATTCTTCATCTTGCGGGAACGAAAGCAGGCCGCCGTGCTCGGATCCCCAGCCTGGACGGTATCATGTCAACCAACTCATACACTGAATGACAATACGACACACTGTAGTAGTGCTGAGAGAGATCCACGCCATTTTTGTCAGGGTAATTTATCTTATAGGGCCCCCATTCCAAAGGCCCAGAGAACGAGTATCCCTCGCCCTTGAAGTCAACGCAGGCGTACGCATCGTAGCGACCGGGACCAAACGACGTCGCAAAATTCGCACTCGCTGAGAGGGTCACTTTACAACACAGATAATGAGGACGGCCTGCATACCAGTCATGCGGCCGGTCTCTGGGTTTATGTTGAGCTCAGGACTGATCGTGCTCATCTGGCCATCGTTGGTTATGTCGAGAAGGATGCGAGGGGTGGTCGAGGTGGAAGGGAAGGTGTATCTGTGCAACGCCGTTCGCCGCGTTGCAGCCAGCTCAACACGCACATCCGTGGACTGGAATTCCATTAACCGTTGCAGTTTCAGCCTACTGGAAAACGCACCAAGTTTGTCGAGAAATACCCTGGGGACGCAAAGTCGTCCGGAGAACCTATATGAATCGATGATTATGAGATGTTCTTTGTTTCGAAAGTGAAAACGGACCATCTGGTAGAGTCTTTCGAAGGGTTTTGCGGGAGGTGATCGTTGTCAGACATTGCTCAAAAGCAGAGCACTCGGGGACGGGGAATAACTTGAAGTTCGATAGCGGTACCGCCTGTACTGGTTCAGCAAACGCAAGATATGAAGTAACGGATACTCACCCCGCCGGTCCCAGTTTGGTGCAGTTGCGAAAACCCCGTTACGTTGAATTCAGCTCGCCCATCGTAACCCGCAAAATTGTCCCCATCCGTGTCCATGCCCACCTTGACCATTCCATGGGGAACGGTCGCACCTGAAATCAGCATTAACGCGCTTTTGGCAGGAGATGGGCTTTCCGCCTACCTGGGAACGTGTTTCCTCCATTCACCGTCCCAATGAAGAGGCTGACGTGGCTGAGCGGGTCGAAGACAGTGGTCGAGCCTCCCGCCGCCACAGCTGCCAGCAAGCCAACAAGATGAGTGCGTGGCTTCATGTCGAGGGACGTCTGCGAGTTTACGAAAGCGCAAAGGCGGCCTTATATAACATCGTGACGCGGGGATAGAAGTAGCATCGGTTCAAGGGCATCAAACGGAAAATCAGAGGCGATATCAAGGCGATATCGCTGGCGGGCCTTGGGCGGGCCGAACGATAACGGTCCTCCTCTATTGCGATGACCAGTCCCTCATCGGAGTGGTCCAAAAATCTTGGGCCCCCCTCTCTCGCCCGCCGTCGCGGTCAATCGCGGTGGTGCTTTCAAGTTGGTTGGCAGAAAGAAGAGCTGCTTACCCAATGCTTACCCCGGCGGTGATGTCGCTGGTCATGTGGACGGCGGCGAAGAGTCACGCGCGCGGCGCAGATGCCGCGCCAACCCTCGCTGACGGCAATGATGGAATGCAAATGCCAGAGAGTTGAGATAACAAAAATCTGCGTAATATATTCGAAAAGAAAAGAACTGGACCCAGTTACAAACTTTAAATATTAATGCACTACTTATTCATTTCCGGCTCAAAATCTTGGCTCAACCCGTACAAGATTTTCACGGCGTCCAGCTAGTCCGAAAGAAAATGAGCAGAGATACCCGAAGCATGCGATCTCACTCACACGGGTGGGCCCGGGATCGGGTAGGCCTGTAAGACGAAGCTTCATTCTCATAACGCTCGGAATTATCGAGTTGTTGGTACTCACGCTCGTATCTGTTCAAGTTCGGTTATGACCACAAATCTTTGGCGGAAAGAAAGGAAAGCTTACTGGTGTAAACATCGTACACAATACCTGGAGTCGTCGCAGTGTACGCGCCTACCGACATGGTTATAAGGAACCTCCAAGGGTTGGAATAAGATAATTTACCGGGGAAGGCGACGAGGGAGGACGCGGGCGGGCTTGACGTACCGGAGCCGGTTACCTGAACCTGGATGCCCGAGGGGTAAACCTGCGCTCCCGGGTACGTGTAGGCTACATAATTGTTAGCGAGGTCAGAGTCGGGTCCTCAAATCATGCCGTTGCTTACCGACATGAAGCGCAATACTAGCAATATCGGGTATGAGAGTAGATCCGGCGAATGTAGACAGACAAGACGCACATCTCATGCCGGATGAGGTACTGGCCGGGCTTCAGCTTTGCGGGAATTGTGAACGAGTAGACGCTATCCGACGCCGTGAGCAAGTCCGTCGCCGCCCAAAGCCCCGCCGACGTCTTGCCGGATTCAGCAACTTTGAACCAGACAGCCCTGGTGCCGCTCAACCGCTGGTGAGATCCGCTGGATATATTCCAAGGAAACGACGCACTCGGTACCGGGCTGCCAGGCGGTGATGTTGCTCGGCGCAAGAGCCATGTAGGTGATCATCGGGCCCTGAGGCACGGTATGTCAGACGGCGCGCAGGAGTTATCTGTAGAGGAGGGAGGCTTACGACGTGGCTGTCGGGCCAGGTGGTCCAGTTCAGACCCAGCGTAGTTCCAGCGGCAACAGTCGCATATACAGGCGCTGCAAAGGACCTTTAATGTCATTCCCATGACCATAGAACTGGTGCGGGTACCGGGAGTAGAGCCGATTACCCCGCCATCACTGTAGCCATTGCACTGGACGCTATGGAGTTGTGAGTCAAATAGGAAATGCCTGAAACGATGAGCCATACTCGATGATGGACAGGTCGGTGACCGGCCCTGAAGGAAATTCACATAAATGAGGAAGTATGCGCAGCACAAAACCTACCGTTTCCGGGAATGGCGCGAACAATTCGCTCGGGCTGTAATTGGATTCAACAGTCAGAAATTACGGGGAAGACCACCGAGGCGCACAGGCGGGCTGTACCATGGAGTATCATGATCAGCTCAGACACGGTATCACGACGACGTTGAAACTGACCTGTAGTAAGGGTCGCTGTACGGGAGGTAGCCGGTGTATACGGCCGACCCGGCGGTAATCTGCTGGACGTAGCCATGCCCGCGCACGGCGGCGATAGCAGAGAGAACAGAAAGCACCAGAGAGCTGGACCTGACCATTTGAACTACTTGTTTTCTTGGTGAGGTTTCATGAGTTGTGGTCCGCTCTTATACCAGTGGATATGGGGTGTGCGCGGAGAAATTTTGTGTATGTGGCGGGCCGGTAGGAGGGCGACAGTCAGGTGAAACAGTTACATTGCGAGACTGAACACAGTCTCGATCGCGCACATGGTTTGTGGAAGACAGAGGGCTGACGCAAGGAATCGGAAAATTGAAGCAGCCGATGTCCTGGATTAGTATAACACTTGAATCGTTGTAGGTCGCGCGCGGTCGCGCATTGGATTCATCCCCGGGCCGCGCCGTAAGAAGGAGAGGACGGGGTGGCCGCTCTACGACCAGCTTCGGCACCGAGTGGCGGAACGGATATATCTCTGCCAAACTTCTGATCTTCCTCGCAGTCCGTGTTTACATAGGAGAATCGAAGTTTTGAATAGCGGCGCCCAAAAGGTTTTCGTCTGCCATATCTGAAGGTTGAATTGCGTTAGAGCGGCAGCTCGATTCTGGGCTTCAAGAATCTCGGATTCTTGATTGATTCTTGTGACTTCACATGCCTGTGGCTTCGGAGGCGGGGTGGCGCTGACGGAGCACAATGCAGAGTTTTCGCCCAGGAGTGCGCGAGAGAGCTGGCTTCAGCTCTTGGGCACCGGTGAATTTGAGTAAATGGGAGGAAGAAACAAAAGAGATGTTGCCCTTGTTTGGCTGACTGTTTGGGCGTGTGATGTCTTTGATCATCATGATGATGGGCCCAGCTTTGTCCCGAACCACCGCCATCTCCCGACACCTGTATGCAGTCTAAAGCAGCTTCTTCCACATTTGACCCCGTACCGGTATACAACTCAACTGGATCTCTTGCCTGCACCTCATACTTGATCGACATTTCCTCCTACTTGATCGACATTTTTAAGATGCGATTTCTACATGTACAACTACTGTCCTAACAACAGTGTCGAGCAATGTCGAGCGTACCGACAGCGGAAACACGATAATTAGGCAAGATCCACCACCCAAACCTCGCACCCCATCGCGCTTTCCAAAAGGCCTGCGAATCTTGTTCTTCCTGCCAGCAAATCAAGTCTCGTCATCCCGCTCCGATACCTCGCTTCTTGGTCGGCGCCCCCATACTCCACCAACTGTTCCTTGGTTATGTGAATGTCTAGCGCTCGGTCGATAGCCTGCAGGACATCCGCAACCACCACCGCTGCGCCGGACGCATGAACCGATATCGCCCATGGCAAACGCGGCGAGAGCAGCGTCAACGACGGCAGCGCAGGGAACGTCGCCAGCTCCGCTAACACTCCGGCAACATCCAATCCCATCCACGGCACCGACAGCGCGAAGTCGAAACCAATGCGCGCGTTAATATTGGCGCCCGCCCGCAGCGCAGGATTCAGCGTGACGGCGGTAACGCCCGTTATCTGCGGCGGGAGCCCAATCGGCTTGAGGCGTGGCTGTGCAGGCTCTGAACGCGAGCTGGAATTGCGACGCGGGGGTACTGAGGGTGCTGAGTCTCTGGTTGACACGTCGGGAAGTGGGATACAGGTGTAGGGAGAGTGCTCCCATCTTAGCGCCGGCAGAAGCGCGCTGGGGCAGGGGTGAGCAGGCGGTTTCTCGAATATCGGGTGGCTTGTTGGATGGGAGGCGCACGGGCCCCACAGTGCTGGGCAATGGGCGGGATTATATGCCCTGGACACTGGGGCGCTGGATACTGGTGTCGGCGACGATCTTCAGTGCGTGTGGGGCGCGAGGGGAAATTATGCGTACAATTGGAAAGCATTATCGTTGGGATGGTCGAGGACACCTGGTTCCGTCGCTGAGGCACGATTCTGGGAGGCGGTGGGTGGGGTATGATGAGGGAAGGAGAAAGAGATGGAGCGAAGAGATATTGGGGTGTCCAGTATATATACTCTCCCCACACATTATCCCTTGCAAACCTAATCATTCGGCATCGAGCGGCATCTACCGATACCTAATCAGCCAAAAACGCGTGTCCCAAAGCATTGCCTCGCTCGCTCACTTGTTAAAATCCCAATGATTCCAAAGCCACCCAACAAGGTACTTCGTGGTCGCCAGATAATTCAATGTTTTCGTGTTGCAGTGGTTGGCTGAAGTCATCAGACTTTTGACAATTAGCTTGTGACCTTGTACAAGGCCGAAAAAGGCCGAAAAAGGTCTAAAAAGGTCGACAAGACAAGTTCACAAAGCTACATATGTCCAAATCTCAACAAGGTCGATTTCTTCGAAAAAAAAATATTTTTCAAGGTGGCATGAAATGTGATTTCAGAGGGGGACTTTTTCACTTTTGGCCTGGTGAACGTGTCACAAGCCCAAAAGGTCAAAAAAGGCGCAAGTTATTTGTCAATGGCTGATGAACCGCTACATTCGAGGGATCTCGAGTGGGGGGTTCTGGGCGGCGACAGACGTAGGGTCCTGTTCGGATTGGTTTGGTTCGGGCTTGAACTCCGATGAACTCAGCCTTGAGCGATGATTCAGTTTCGCCTGTTCGCCCATACGGAATGCCAACCGCGCACAACCAAGCCACAACATTCTTCCGTCATTTTCTATCTTCTGTCCGGTCCCCAGCCTGGCCCGTACAGATTCACAGCCCGCCGTCTCACCGACCGTTGTAGTTACCGGTGCTTTTCAACCCCGGTGTCCGCCCCCGGGCCTGTCGACCGCCCACAGACCTGGACCCGATCGGCGATATCTAGCTTTGCTGCGGAGGCCCGCCAATTCATATCGAGAAGAATGTACTGCATCAGGTGTATGCGTTGGTCATCTATTAGATTGTTTTATCCAATGAATCCTGGATCGATTGAATCAGAGGTTCACGACAGGATGTCTCGATTTAAGTCCACCAGTATGGCGACCTCTCTTCCGGTAGACTGTTCGGCCCACATACAAAAGAACATACAAACAAACTTGACCCAGGGTTGAGCCATGGTTGAACCATCCAAAAAACGGCAGCTCAGCTGCTCACAACCGTACATATTTTGTTAGGTGGGCAAGAAGTTGAAACCGCATCACACCCTGGTCTCCGCCACCACATCCTCACTCATCCAAAACTGGCAGCGCTGCATTTCGTCCTCCGTGATAGTTTCCATCACAGAACTTGTAGCGGTGTCGCTACCGCGCGTGAGCTTCAACCGGCGGCGCGAGGACGAATGAGGTCCGGCAAAGGCATCCCAAGCGGGAGAGATAACCTCCTTGTCTGTTGATGGGTTTCCGGCTGCAGCGAAGGATGTCCAGTATGCGATTGCTTCTCTCGATAGAACGGCCTCGCTCTGCGATTCACAAGTTACTTGGGGAATGTTGGGAGGAAATAACTGCAGTCTCACTGTGTTGAAAGGCGTGAACGTGTTTCCTGCGTTTCCAAACATACTGAGAAGGACGTTAACAAAGACACCGGCTGGATATTCTCATTAGGCTCGCTTACTTTGTGCCTAAAAGAGTTGTGAGCATCAAAACTTCACAATGCGCGCTCAGGGTTACTTACCGTCGAATAAGTAGTAGAGATCGGAGGTGTGGACGGCTCCGCGGAAAGGTGTTTCGTCGAAGATCACGGTGTCAGGTGCATTCCAGCTGAAAATGATGATCACTAGTCACAAGAACGCGAACAAGGAGCTGCGAACCTGAAAGAATACACATTCTTTACTCCGCTTGAAGTCAATTTTTCGGCGAGGAACCAATCCCTGAGATTCGAATAAAAAACAGTCGATGGGGAAGAGACTCAAACAGACATGCAAGTGAAAATGATGTTCCCGGCCATGGCCGACGCGCGGTCGTACTGAGTCGCAAACGGACTTCCAGTAGTATTTGGGGCTGGATAAATCGCGAGGGCTTTATCGATTGTAGCATTGGACTGTAGACCTAGACGATTCAACTGTTATCGTGAGGAGCTTACTCATTGCTTACCACCCCCGGCCATCGAGCAAAGACGATGCGGCGGATATCATCGTCAGTTTGGAAGTCCCCTGGCAAGCCGCCTGCAAACGTGTTACCATCGCCCGTGCAGTGCCCACCTATGAAGTCGACGTTGTGGATTTTTCCAGCAGTGATGAGACGGGACGGAAGGTCGGGAAGGAACCCTCCAGGCCCGTCAATGACTGGGGCAAACACTCCACCTTCGACGCGATTTATTGCGCTTACAATTGCGCCTGGACGGATAGATCAACGGCGCTGAATAGCGTTGTGAGTAGAGTGGGACTGGACATACCGAGGGATGCGTTACGGAAACACGGCATGGCATCGCTGCCAGATGCAGGACAACCTATGAATCCGGCGGCGCTCTCTAAACTATCGTTGTATTACACGCTCCTCGCGTGAAGTTGAAAGGCGCACGGAAGAGCGCGGTGGTTTGATCTGCGGTGGTCGTTGGCCCAAACCCAATCGATTGGGCTGTCGCTCGCTTGAATGGAACCGGTTTAGAGCCTTGAAAATGTCAAGCAAATGTCGGTTCGGAAAGGCTATATCATCACCGCCGTACGCCGCGACTTGCATGACCACACTTGCGCCGCCAGCACTTTCGCCATAGATTGAGACGTCGTTGGGGTCACCTCCGAATTTACTGATGTGCCGTTGTACCCATTCGAGCCCGGCGCGTTGGTCGAGCAGCCCGGCATTCTCGTCTCCGTCAGCCGCGACGACGGGTCCGCCGAGGAAGCCAAGTAGATTCAGTCGGTAAGTAATTGATACACCTATAAGTCCGCCTGGATGCTGGGCGACCCAGTCATATAGCGGGAACCCTTGCGGTGACTGGACAAAATATTTATCAGAGCTTGAGTGTTTCGGCGAGGGTACAGATACATACACCGTCAGAAAAGCCACCACCCTGAACTCGTAAGGATCGCGAACGCTCTGGGAGATCGGGCTTACATGGATATACACGGCAACGGGGAGCGCGTCCCCACTCGAGGCATTTGTTGGCTTCCATACATCCAACGTCAAACAATCTGTTGTGGATTTGGTCTCATTGAATGTGGACTTGATGTGGGCTGTAAAACATGTCACTTACCTTCACTTCCAACTCCGACGACAGCAGGTCTTTGAACACACGGAGGCCCCCAGTCTCGCGCATCCAGAACTTGCGACGTCATTGTCCCTTCATCGAGCTGTATCGGTGCTCTGAATCTGAGTTTTCCCAGCGGCGGTTCGGCGTATCGTATGTTCCCGAAGAAAGTTACAGGTCCGTTCTCGAGCCCGGTCGGTGAGGTCGTGTTTCCCGCATAAGCCGCATAGCCCAAGTCCACGACGGGTCCGAGGGGGGAAATCAGTTGGCGAGCCGTACTGAATGATACGAGGACCGAAAGAGATAGCAGTGTAAACAGCATTTTCACGAGGTCGGAGCAGTAATGGGCTGGCAACCTTGCATCGAAAGCGCACCGTGTATTTTATGCCTGTTGTGAGCCTTCGATGAGTTCTCAATGTGATCACAAGGTGGTACGGCCCGAGCTTGAGAGACTATGCGGGCCGTCCGAGTCCTATAAAAAGCTTGTTTAGCCATCGTCCATCCAAATGTCCTCACGGCCAGGAATGAGTGTAGCAGGGACTCTTCTGAGGACCTCGAAACTCTCGAGTTTACCGCTTGTCGCCTAATTCATTTACGGCGCCCACCGACTGCAGGGCGATCCGAGCGAGATCGCCACAGGCTCCCACAGCCAGAACCTGGCCAGAACCATTCGTGAGGCCGTAAGAAGAAGAAGAAGAAGGAGAAGCTGTATACTTCCTGAACAGCCTGTATGTTCTGTGAAGCTGTCAGGGTACTCGCTGAAGCTGTTGAGAGAACCGATGTGGGATGGACCCAGATGTGGGAGGAGACAAGGACATGTACAGCCCTTGACACATGTTGGAACTCCAATAAAGTCGGTGCCATCGCCAGTGAAGATGATCATCGCGACGGGCGACGACTCGTACGCAGAGCCGACGAGGGACGTTTTGACTCTTTCGAGCGACATGCGCATACCCGGCGTAGTCTGGGTTGCGAGCGGTTTTTTATCGATGTCCGCAATCTGGAGCATGACCGAGAAGCCAGAGCTACGCTCCTCCTGATTTATCATGGCGCGCATTGCGGCGAGGGGATCGGCGTCCTTGGTGGTAATTTTGACAACGAGGCAGGTTTCCAAGGCGTTCTCTGGTGCGGTGAGCAGTTCCAGCGCCAGAACTGTGTATACCTTGAGGTAAAACATTAATCTGTCGTTGGCGATGAGCTTTCTCGCCAGCTTCAGGTTGATATCGGTGGGAGACTCGCGTCCACCACACAGTTTTTTGTGTGCTGGCCTTGATCATAAAAACGCTGCCAAGTGGAGCACTACTTTTGATTGACATCCGGGACGCACCAGTCCGAAACTTGGCACTGCGAAATCATCATAAATGAAGGTGCAAGTGAACGCATTTTTTGTGAGAGGAATCAGAGAAACCTACTTTCTTGGGGCAATATCGAGCGACCCGGCACTGAAACTTGTATTTTAGCTTGAATTGCATATCCTCTCGGAAGGCTTACACCAGTGCAGTTCTTGAGCTGCTCCGAGCTCGAGCTTGCAATTGGCTCCCCGCATCCCGAGCAAAGCTTAAGCTGGTTCTGGGTGCGAGCATTGGCTCGAATTTCCTCCGCGGTATTAGGGCTGTTTTTCTTGTGATCCTTTTCGGCGTCCGGATGCGTGAGCCTGAAGTACCGGATGTGCGACATCGCCGCAGAAGACACAAGGGGTACCCGCCGGAGAATGCCGAGACACAGCCTTATGGGATGGGGTCCGGAGAGTTCTTATTTCAGTTTTTGGAAAAAGTCTTGGAACGTCTCAAAAATGTGTTTGGAAGGGTCTTGAAAAAAAAAGATTTTTTTTCGTCTTTTTCGGTACTCGTAATTCAGCGGTGTCATCAGGACACAAGCCCTTGCCAAACAAGGTCACCGATGTTGAAAGACATAATTTGACCTGTATTATGAGATAATGGGTACAAATCCTGGGGCAGCTGCTAATGAGAAGACAAGTCGAAACCAGCCGAAATTGATGGCTCATTTGATTCGGAGGCTACCGGCGCTTGCCGAAGGTTGGTCCGTGCACGCGCGGTTGAGAAGGGGAAGTTCCGAACAAGGAAGTTGCAAGGAAGTACAAACGAAGTAGTACACTCCTTGCAAACTTAGGCTGGTTTCTTTCGATCAGCTCGTGTAATACTGGGAAGTTGAAATCGTAGACCTAAAGAACCAGCATATGGCTCGAATTTCCATCCACTCTCAAGACGATTAGCTACTTACATTACAACAATCAGCGTACAATAACCAAACCAAAGCGCTACTGAATACTACAGCCAGACTGGAACAACGTCGTCGCAACAACCGTCATCTCCAAAAGCCCCCGATTTATAGCCTCGACTGTGATTTCCAGCGTCAGCTTGCGCCCGTCTTTCTCAACGCGGGCAAGGAGACGGGGGACGTCTCCCGCGGCGGAAGGGTTCCAGTGGTACAACTGCGAGAAGAGAGGGTTTGAATGAGCTGTGAGAGAGCGGAAGAGTGGATGATGTGTAGACGTACACAGATGGTGTCGCTCTGCGGCACCCAGACATAATGTTCTCCGAACGCACGCATTACGCGGTAGCTATGTTGATGAATGAGTGAATATCCAAATGAATGGCCAGTAAGGTATATAAATTGCTTACCTCGCATCGCTCGATACCCCGAGCCATTTGGAAACGCGCTGCTTGCTGACCGTGCCTGGTATCTCGACGTACGCCGCGTCGCACTTGCCGCGCCATTCGATAGAGCCGACACTCCGCCCGTCGTTGGTCCGGAACACGGTGCTCCCCGGCTGTGTCATTATATGGAAGTACGGCGTGTACCCGTCGCGCCCGACGACGGTGGAATTTAGAATGCTGTGCGACTTGCGTCGGCACACAAAGTCCAGTGACAGAATTTCTTCGTATGAGGGGTCCGGCGGGGGCGACGGGGACGGCGGCCGTGGATTGCGCCGCCGGGGGGTGGGCGTCGTGCGGCCGGGCAGTGTGGAATGGTAGGCATCTGGCGACTGGGGATGCATTTCGGTCAGTAGTGTTCTCCCTCCCCGAGTTCCCCTCGAGAGCCTTTATACCGAGTGTAGCGCCGGAGGGCGGCCCTATATCCGAATCCGAGGAGTGGCGGTTCCGCCCGAGTCCAATTCGCCGGGCCAGGCGCCGCGGAATGGCGCGAGTCCCATGTTCGACTGTACAGGTAGGTCCCAGCGACGCAGGTTGCGCAGAGGACGTACGCGATGATGCCTTTATGAAACATTTGCCGCGATTCCATCAGCCGTCATCTATGGGGCACATGGAGCGCAAAGCGAGTCGAGGATTGACCTCGTAATTAGGGGCAGCCGTCGCCAGGAAATTGGGGCGTCTAAGCGTCGGATGGAGGCGCTCGCGACGTACTGAGCGTCCGTTGTAGGCGCTCAACAACGAGGGGGGTGAATGTAGGGCGAAAATCAAAGAGCTGGACGAGCTCGGGTGACAACCGCCTGTGTTTGTGTGCGTCGAGCAGCGATAATGGATCATCAAAAACAAAGCTGGGGACCGGTCCGACCGAGACTAAACCTAAAGAGGGCAGAAAGCTCCGTTAAAAATAAAAGAAATCGGAAAACCATTCAGTCCGAGGACAAGGTAAACTTGTTCGTTCTATCTGAGCCAGTGCTTCTGAGTGATTCGCAAGATGGTAGGGTGGGCGCAAGATGATGGGATTGACTGCCGGCGAGAGGTACGATGCGCTTTGCTTGTAATCTCCGCCGTGATATGCATTCGGTCTCAATTTATAAGGGACGGGCTTCATTGTTGACAGTCGAGTAGGTTCTCTCAAGCGCCACAGATGGTACCATGCGCCTCCGGTAACTTGACACGACCGAAATACGCCATGAGTACTAAGGTCAGCGCAGTACAGCGAACGAGGGAGAGAGGCCCAGCTTTTATGAAGGAGGTCTTCAGCAGTGTAAAATCGCTGCGCCCTTCAAGTTCAGCATCCCGCGAAAACTTTACTTACCACCGGTTCAATTTTGCATATGTACTCCTTTGTCCATGGCAATCAAAGGCCGGAGACCTGGAAAAACGCCGAATCTGTTCAGTTCTATCAAAGGCCAAAGCGGTGTAGACTTACACGATCCACCGAGCCTCGAGAGCCGATCTCGCTTCCACAAAAGTATGATTGCACCTGGGTCTGCCGCGTCTCGAAGCGGCTTGACCTATCGTGGCTGGCTGTACGTTGGAGACCAGGAGTCCGACAGGTTCGGGTATGCGAAACAGGGAGTTGGTTCCGCGGCGCTTCAAGTTCTGCTAGTGGTAGGCACTTTTATTTGTTTTGTTTTGCTTCCTCCAAGTGACTTGGGTCCGCGAAAATCCGGGTGGAGTCTGATTTCAGTGCGGACCATACTGTCGCGTAGCAAGAGCAGAGATGAACAGGCAGGAAATGGGGAAAACGACTCGGAGAAGGAGAAAGAAGGAAAACAATGGCAAGCAGCGGGCACTGCCACTGCCGTTTCTCACTATGTAAGCGCCAAACTGCCCCAAAGCTCCCAAGCGCCAAAGGAGGGCTCTGTGCCATATAGTTGGATCGGCTCCGGGCTCATACTTGACTTAAGGCGGTCGGGCGTTCTCGGGATGCGGGAGAATCTCTCGGAAATTTCCTCGCCTGGCCTCCAGGACCAAGAGATTCGCCCAGTCTTGGCAGTTTGTCCAGCAGAGGCCAAAAACCGATCAAGGGCCCTGAAGTATCCCGTTGACGAACCGTGACTGGGCGTGTATCTCACCAAGAGACGTGGATTTAAATTGTAGACTGCGGCAAACACCGTCACAAGCGTTGGGGACGTGGATCCTTGCTATCCTTGTCAACAACGTCGTGTTCCAATGGGAAGCGCAACAAGTACTGCGGCTAGGGGTATACTATAAAGGCCGCCGGCTCTCTCCTGGTCGAGTCATGTTTGGCCTCTACTACTCGGACGTCCAGCGGCTGGCCGTCTCCCTACCTTTGCTGTCGGTTCGCGCAGAGGCAAGCATCAAGGAGCTCGCCGCCCATGTGAACCTCACGCAGACGTACCGCAATGACGCGACGTTCCCGATTGAAGGGAAATACTCCTTCCCTGTGCCCGCCAGGGCGGCGGTCTCGAGCTTTGTGATGGTCAAGCAGGATGGCACACGCGTTGTTGGGTCTGTTCTCGAGAAAATGGAGGCCAGAAAAACTTATGAGGCTGCGGTGGCTGAAGGACAGCTGGCATCGTTGATGGAGCAAGCGACTCCGGATGGTGTGTCTCCTCCCTCGGTTTCCTGCTCGCTCTAACCAGTATTCAGTGTTCCAGATTGCACTGGGAAATATCCCGCCGTATGAGCAGGTCCAGATCGAATTGGTGTATGCGACAGAACTTTCTGAGGACGAAGAGAGCGACTCGATCCGCTTCCACCTGCCTGTCCACATTGGCGCTCGCTACGGGCGGGCCCCTGCGGAATTCACGGGCGCGCCGTCGTCGGGGACGCCCTTCATAACCATCACCGCCAATGTCGAGGCGCTCGCCCCCATCTCAAAGATTGCCTCGCCATCTCACGCAATCTCCACCGAGATGGGCCCCGACCCTGCTCTGCCCAACTCGAAGGACCTGCCCCTCTCCAACTACGCCCGCGTCTCCCTCTCCTCCGATACCGCCCTCGACAAGGACTTTGTGCTCACCATAAAGTCCGCCGGCCTCGACGCGCCGCGCTGCATCGCCGAGCTGCACCCCACAAACGACACCGCCGCCCTCGCGCTCACCTTCGTCCCGCGCTTCGCCCTCCCCGACCTCGCGCGGCAGGAATTCATCCTCCTCGTCGACCGCAGCGGCTCCATGGAAGGCGCGCGCATCGCCGCCGCGCGCAAAGCCCTCGTCGTCCTCCTCCGCGCCCTCCCCGCCGCCGACTCCCTCCTCCAAATCCTGTCCTTCGGGTGGGACGTCTCCGCGCTCTGGCCCGCGGGCAGCCGGGCGTACAACCAGGCGACGCTCGAGGAGGCGACGCGCCACGTCGACGGGATGGGCGCGGATTACGGCGGGACGGAGATCGCGAATGCGCTGGCGAATGCGTTTGCGGGGCGCGCGCGCGATCGGCCGACGAGCGTGCTGGTGCTGACGGACGGCGATGCGTGGGATCTCGACGGCGTGCTGGACACTGTGAAGAGGGCGGTGGAGGACGCGCCGGAGGGGGCGCCGCTGCGGGTTTCCGTACTGGGGATTGGGAACGCGGTGTCGACGGCGATGTGTGAGGGTATTGCGCGCGTGGGGCACGGGTCCGTCATGCTGGTCGACGAGCAGGAGACGAGCTTTGCGGGGAAGGTCGCGCGCCTTTTGAGGGCGGCCAGGACGCCCGTCATCTCGAATATCACGGTCGACTGGGGACGCGCTGTAGAGGCCGTCAAGGTGCCCGTGGAATCTAGAGATGATGACGAGATCGTCAAAGAAGCTCCTAACACGGAGAACAAGACGCTCAATGTCTTTGACGTGAACGTCGATCCTACGCTTCTCGACAGAACAAAGGTGCCTCCTGCGTCGCCAGTCATCCTCCCTCCTCCCGCAGCAGTGCAGCAATCGCCGTACAAGATCCGCAACCTCTTCCCCGGCACCCGCGTAAACGTATACGCCCTTCTTCAAGGTGTGTTCCTTCATCCCCCGCCTCCGCCTCAAAGCTAACTGAGTCCCAGGCCAATCCGTCCCGCAGAACGTCACCCTACGCGGCTCGACCCCCGACGGCGCGGAGATCGCGCTCACCATCCCCGTCACAGTGAGCCGGCTACCCCGCACGCCGGCGCTCCACGCCCTCGCGGCGCGCAAGCTCATTCAAGACCTCGAAGACGGGCAGCACGCGGCGATCCCCACCGACGACGCGGACCTCCTCGCCCGCACGGTGCGCGCGCATATCGTGCGTTTAGGGACGACGTACCAGATCAGCTCCACGCACACGTCGTTCGTCGCTGTGGACGAGACGCGTCCGCGCGTGCGGTTTGCGCCAGCGGTGCTTGAGGAGGAAGAGGATCGTGTGTATATGGACCAAATCGACGTCGGCGAGGATGCGCTGCTGATGATGGACCATGATGAGCTCGGTGAGTCCCTCGTTACCTCACTCTTCGTACGGGTACTTACCAGCGTATGGCCTACAGACCCTGGCAATATTAATATCCAGGCCCAGTACTCAATGCCGGTGCGTTTGCTCCTTTGGCCTTCTTAATGCCCGTTCTCATAAAAACCGCAGCAACCCCGCGTGTCGCAGCCCCGATATCGGAAGACGGTGAACACACATAGCTACAATGCCCCACCAGCACCAGCCCGCTTCACCGACACGCTTGCGTCTTACGCCCACCGCCTGGGAAGCGCGGCTTTTGGGTCGCGCTTCGCATACTTCATGCCCGCACCCAACGTACCGACCCCCGTGCACCAGGCATCCGAATCCTCTGACCCGCCGCCGCCCGAATTCCTCGACCCACTCGAGGCCTTCGCGCGCCTGCAGACCTTCGACGGCGCCTTCCCCTCCTCGCACGCCGTCCTCGCCTTGGTCAGCCTCAGAGACGAGCTGACGCTGGCGGACGTGCACCGCGCGCTTGGCTTCCCCGCCGCGGACGACGACCTCGTCGGCACGCTTCTCGCGCTGGCGTTTCTGCGCCTCAAAACGCAGGCAGAGGACGGCGGTGCGGACGGCGAGGCGTGGACGGGGATGTATGAGAAGGCGCGGGAGTGGGTGGGGGCAGCGTTCCGGGACGGGCACCTGGCCACGGAGAGCGTGCGGGAAGTGGAGGCGAGGCTCGCTGCTATGCTGGAGGTTTGAGTACTGGAGTATGGTCCGAGAAGTATTGAAGTGCATGTACAATAGTTTATTATTCCTGCGTACGATTCGAAACGAAAATAAAAAGTACAAAGATTACAAATGCAGAGCTTTCACGGTACAGAAATGGTTCCGTGTGTGCGAAAACATTCAGGGTTAAAGAAAGGCACACTAAACAGGGCTGGCGCAGCGCTTCCGCCTCGAAGGCGTTGAAGCGGAGGCGTATGCATCACCTGCCGCGTATAGCGTGCGCCTTCATCTCAGCACGCACGGCGATTGATGAAGCCCGAGGCAGGTGGGGCGCAGCGAAGGCGAAATCAGCGACTGCCGAGAAGAGGAGGGGAGCTCGGGGAGAGCATGCGGGATGCCGTTGCACATCGTTGATCAAGTGCTAGGCCAAAGACGGACGGTCGCGGGGAGCATGGGGGGCATATCGGCGATGGCGGGCAAAAATTGAGAACACCGAGTAATAGGGCAAGTCGGCGAGAGAGGCAAGAGAGGCAATGCAGAGCGAGGGCCGAGGACGAGGGGAGGGATTATCGCCGAGGATGAAAGACGGAAGATGGGGGAGGGCAAGATGAGAGAGGAAGAGCGATGGCATTAATCATTGTGTGTACAATCTTCAATGCGAATCTCCGTGCATGCCCTCATCCAGCCGCATGCGTCACGCAGCCAGAGTACAGAACGGATGATCGAGTGCGCGCTGCAATCGGGCGGATCCAGATTCTATGAGAGGAACCGTTAAAGGCGGCTTGGGCCTCTTGAGCGGGAAGAACGGCGCCAGGATGTGGACGGATGAGCGGGTGCATCCTGCAGACGTGCGAACAGTACCGGGAAATCTGAATGGAGCGTGGGCGGAAGTGGAGAGTGACGGCAAGTATACCAAGGCAGTATATACCGAAGCCGAGGGCGCGCGGAAGGAGGGTTGGCGGCGAATGTCGTGTAAGCGCACCGACATTTGCACTGCAAGCCGAATTGGGCTCGCAGTGCGAATTGGAATGGAAGCAGGACTATCGCCTCGGGGCCGTGCGCGAGTGCCACAGGAAAGAGGTACAACAGGATCGCAGCAGACGTTAAGTTCGGCACGAGGACGGTGCAAGGGGGCATCCACAGCGATGAGGAGGGTGGTGGCGTGCCTACGCAGGGGGGACAACATCCCTTCCCGTCCGTCCCTCGCGATGGAGGAGGATCCTGGCGGGCTAGGCCGCTTCCCTCGAGCAAGAACAAGACTTGGGCCGTGACGGAGCAGGTGTGGGGCACGTGTGTGTCGGGCGAATGACTTACTCCTTCGTCGCTCCTCGCCCTACGTGTACCTCCCCTTTCTTTGGTTACGTGTAAAGCACAATGACTGCCTCGCCTCTCGCCTTTGCTCCATGGGCCGGCTACTTGAGTTCCCCTCCGTGCTCTCCACTGGCGAAACGGACGGGAGTCGCGTTTCGAGAACGGAGGACGATGTGACCAGGGGGCAGAAAGGTGCAAGCCATTGGAGGCGAGGAAAGTGGTATCCGAAGAGTGTAGCAGGTGAGCAGGCGAAAACAAGAGGCAGAAGACGAGCCTGGATGTAGATGTCGGATGCCGGATGTCGATGATGCAGAGTATGTACGACAAGCGTCGCTTCTTCGTTTCTCCCTCTTCCTACGTCCTTTCTCCCGCTCTCGTTCTCCCTCGCTTCTAGGAGTGGGAAACTCCGAATGAAGCGTTGCAGCGGTCAGAGCTGCGCGCGCGAAAAACGGCGAGTGGTGCAGTGCAGATGGAATCGAAAGGCAGGATGTGGACGGGGCTGGATGCGGACGAGCCTGGATGTAGATGCCGAAGAGCAAGCCTTCCTTGCAAATCCCTTTCCCCTCCGTCCTCTCCCTCGCTCATGCTGGCCGGGGCCAGGGCAAAGCGATGTGCGGAGCGAAAGGCGATACGGCAGGCGCGTGTGTCGGATTCGGCGCGAGGAGGTGAAAACTGAATGAAGAGTCGCGGATGGTGTCTCGCTGCTATGTGTGCGAAGAGCATGCGGGCAGCTCCTCCCTCCCTCCTCCCTCTCTTTCGTGCCTTCACTGCTCTCGGACTTCCACGTCTCGTCTACCCCCTCCGCCTCAACGCGCTCAAAATCTCCTCATGCCTCTCCGTCGCCGCACGCCGCGCCCCACCGAGTGCGGTATGTGTGAGAAGCTCGGTTTTCATCTGCTCAAAAATCAGTTCGTGTACGTTTTGGGAGAAGGGAAGGGAGGGAGGAGCGGAGGAGGAGAGGCGGAGGAGAAAGAGGAGTGGGTGGGAGGAGAGCGGGTGGGACGTAGGTGACGCGGGCGAGGAAGGCTTCCGCCACCGCCGCTCGTGAATGGTAAAACGGGGTGGCAGAATGCCACAGGGGTGAATCATAACAAAATGGGACAAGGACGCTAAAACAGGCAAAAAACTCACCCCGAACACTACCAGTGCGTGCTGCAGCTCATCATCACACTCCTTCAGCTGGTCGCGCGTCTCTGCGTGCTTGAGGATGCGCGAGAAAAGGCCCGCGGACGCTTGGGCCTGGAGGAGCTCGTGGAGAGTTGTTAGGGTACTGTGATATGATTAGCAAGGCAGCGCGGGCGGGGGAAGGGTTCGGGGACGAAATTGGAGGAATGAAGTGGAAAGTACGACAGCATGATAAAGTGAGGGGGAGGGGGGAGGAAGGAAAGGCCCAAAGGAGGAGCGGGAGTCGGAAGGGCTGCACTCCACTCCTGTAACGACCAGGAAATACGACAGCGGTAGAACGGCAGAGGCAAGGAGCGAAGTAAAGGTAGAGAGAAAAGGAAAGGGAGAGAGAAAAGGGACGTACTGCGTGAACGTCTCAATCGCCCTCGCCATCCCAGGCGCCAACCCGACGCCCGGGCCAGGCTGTCCGTCACTGCGCCGATGCGCATCCCCGCACAAGTTAATCAGCGAGCCCACGATCTGGTGCACATGCTCGAGGAGCTGGCGGCACTGGGCGCGATTTGTGCGGACGATCTAGGGCGGGGTCAGATCAGTGTGCCATAAAGACAAGGGGAAGACAAAGAAGCGCACCTGCACAGTCTCAAACAACGTCGCACAGCTACTCGCGACGAGCTGGACAGTCTCGAGCTTCATTGCGTTGCTGATGTCCGCCAGCATGCGCGACGAATCGAGCCCGCGCTGGACGAGGTCGTCGGTGCGCCGG
Organism: Mycena vitilis; assembly: GCA_029203975.1. Taxonomy (NCBI): domain Eukaryota; kingdom Fungi; phylum Basidiomycota; class Agaricomycetes; order Agaricales; family Mycenaceae; genus Mycena; species Mycena vitilis. The sequence goes on along the minus strand of JARGYF010000095.1, from coordinate 176,260 downwards.
GCCTTCGTGGAGCGCCGGAGGAAGAAGGGCGTTGTGTCGGTACTGTAACCCTTGGGCGCATCGGCCTCGTGCGCGTCCGAGTCTCCGTCTTTGAAGATGGCGGATGTTAAATCAGTGGTGGTGGAGGCACTGACGGAGGTACTGGATGCAAAGAAGCTCAAGGAGGGCATGGTGGAAAGGGAGGGGAGGGCGAGTGGGTTGTATCCCCCACGACCCTCGCGGCGTGTATGGCGGGTTGCGGGCATCGGTGCTAAGAAAGATAATGGCTACGAGGAGGGAGCCTCGAGAGTCGACTGGGAGGCGCGGTGATATCGCCGCCTTATTGACAGAAGCTAATCTATTCGTAGGTGAGAAACTTGTTAAGCAAAGTCAGCATCGGTGGCTGCCGAAGGATAACTGACAAACTCACGGACTGATTACCGAGTAGCAGAGAAACGAGCCAGGGATGCGGGGAGCTGCGAGCGCACCAGAGTTTGTAGTTCGTTACAAAGCACGACTGCCAGACACACTGAGTGATTGCGAATGGGTCCACCAGCGATAGATTTACGAACAGCGACCCACCGACCCAAGAGTCTTCCGCCAAAGATATTTGGGGTCCAATACAAGCCCAATATGCAATTTTATGTGAACGCGACTTCACACCGTTTCGTTTTTCGGCGCCGCGCTGTGAACTCCAGATTCAGGGCCTCGAAATCGTGCTCCGAGAACGCAGATTGCGGACCTGCCAATGCCAAAGAAGAGTTGCCCGTCCCTGACTCCACAAAAGTTCTCTGTGTCCAATTCGTGTCCAAGCCGGTCGAGAACGCTAAGAGCAAGGCGAGTTGTGTGATATTTGGCTGTACCGTGCCTATAAGGTGAAGCCACACATGTACAATGTTCGATGTTGGATTTTAGTTGGATTTTAGATTTCTTGCTCAGCATTGGCACAGCAAGTATTTACTTTCTCCAGAACATAGAGACACATTACTGCTAGTGATCCATCAACTTCTCTGTTACGCGCGCAGTTCAAAAAGCGGTGGTTGCAGCTAACAAAATCGCGGACTCCCAGTCTCCGCCGGAGTCCTTCCGCAGTTAGGTGCGAGGGCACTGTGGGTAGAAGATAAATGTAGGTCTTGTCAGTAAAAGGTAATCAGGTACCAAAATTTAACTAAGCTCCGCTGTTGCGGTTGTCGCAGATTTGCGGCAGCGTCACCAATACCTAATTCCTGGGAAAGTATGACTTTCCGTTCACTGCACATCTGTGCCAGTGTTCCCTCAAATCGATTGTGCGTCCTCGAGTTTCTGTGAGCACTCCCTGTAAGCTACTGAGTATCCGTCCCAAGGGGGAATCAACTTTAAAATTTCTGACACCAGGTCGAATTATGCTTAATATGATGGCTGGCAATCGCGTTTAGATTTTTTCAGATTTTTCTTGGGGTTTTTCAAAAGACTTCCCCACGGTGGGGGGGATGGGGATGGGGGGTCCAGCCACTTTTTTTTGGCCAAAAACGTTCCCTTGAATGCGTACGTTTGGGGGAAAATGGAAAAAAAAATTGAAAGAAATATTCACTTTTCCCATCAAAAGTCACCTATCTCGACAACCATAGCTCGGACGAACTTGAAACCCTTGGATATCGATTTCCCACTCCATTTACCACCCTAATTCGACCTGGTGTCAAAATTTTAACGTTGATTCCCCCTTGATCCGTCCGTCAGACTTTTGACGAACTGGTATTTGTCGCCCGGTGCGGAGTTGTACTAGTCCTGTTGTTACCGCCGGGGTCCGATGGGGTCGGAAAATCGCTGACTAATGATCGGAGTTTGAAATGTTACCTGGTCGTCGCGGTCCAACATACCAAGGTGTTTTCAGCTCGGAAGACTGTAGGTGAGTGAATGTATGGTTGCTGATGTATTCTGCTTGCTCAGAATGATCAGAATCGCCCAGAATTTGGGGGAATCGGACTATGTGGCACCTGCCGAGATGGGGCATCAATTCTGGAGAATAATCTGTAGCGCTCTCAAAACACAGCGTAAAAAAAATTGGCAACTTCAAGGCGCAGTCGCAATGTCATACAATCAGTAATAGAGGATGTCAGAATGAATCTTATGTGTTCAGATTGCGCCCATTGTTTTCGCGAAAAATGATTGGTCAGCGATTTTCTGACCCGATCGGACCCCGGCGGTAACTAACAGACTTCGACAAGCGAGGAACGAGCTAGTTTTGTTGAAGCGTCTGTCTAGGAGAGACTAGAGTTGTACAGGACAGTACAGTAACCAAAAGTAGCGCACAGTGAGAGGTAGAAATCAGCAAACATCAACCAGGCTTGAACGAGATGCTGTTGAGCTAAAGATGTTGCGGGAGAAGCTAGTTGTCGTATCCAACAGCCTGGTCTTGGATTCTGTTGGCTCACGCCGCCCGGCGTGGCATTTACTGTACAGTTTCGATCAATTCGAACGGCCTGTGACCTGTGACCCGCACATTCGAACTTCAGATTTCGAAAATGCGCTCCGGGAGCCGTGACACAAAGAAAAATTCGAAAATCCATGATAAGACGGCAGCGAGGTATCCCCCGAATTGCGGAGAAGCTCTCCCACAACGCACGGTTGATCTAGAGCGGTTAAGAACTGAAGGGAGCAAATTGCCGGATGCGACCTAGGTTTGATCCCTTTTGCCATGCCACATGATGCCAACTTGATCCGAGCATTCGGCACTGTACCTTTTGCTGCTGTGCCGAACATATCCGCGCGCCGGATCCCCCGAAAATTATAAAGTTCCGCAATGTTAAACCTGTCAAGCTTCAGCGCTTCAGCAGACACGTTTTAAATGAGTGTCGCGGTGCATAGCACCGCGCGCGCAAAAAATTGAACTTTGGACACATTTTCCTTCATATTTGTGACATGTTTGGAACATTCGAAAATCCCCCCGGTGACCCGTGACAGGCTCGAAAATATTCGAAAATTTAGGTGCCTGTGACCCGTGACATACGAATTGATCGAAACTGTACAGTACAACCGAGTCACGATTCACTGGACGCGGCATGCTAGGGCATGCTCCCCTCCCAATCCCGTGTCGCAGATCATCGAACGTCCATGTTTTGTTTTGTTTTTGTCAGAGGAAGAGCAAAATGTAACCAGCAAGGCGCATCACGGAATGATAATCTCCGTCTCCGACCGGCCTGCGCCCATGATGCATGATTGCCAGCTACACACAGTGTGATCTCGGGAAGAGATCATTCAGCTGCTGTGCATTCGTACCCGAATCAGCTGCTCTAGTCCACCTTACCATTACATAACGAAATTGAACTGGTAACTTGAGGCTTGCTGGAGGCTCTCACACCATCCACGATGCGAGGTATTATATTTCCCATAATATGGGATGGAACTGAAAATGTCTCATGTTTTGACGATTCGTATCTCAGTTGGAATTGTCGGGGGTCTTCGTTGTCTCGGCCGTTGTAGCCTTAGTCGCGCTCGATCGTAAACAGCTAATTGAACACGGAAATCAAGATCTGAAAGCATTGTTCAACTTGTAGCCACCTCTTCGATCATATCCATCACATCGCTACGATATTCTTAGGCTTGTACTTAAAAAAGTGCTGCATCTATGATCTAGCCATCCACCCCCACTTCTGCTCCTCGTCCGACAGTAGCATCTTCTCTCGTTTTTGCCATGGCACTTATCGATTTAATTATCACTGCTCTGCAAGGTGTTCAAGTGGCAGAGCGGATTCAATGTGCGATTGAGCTCTACTGTCATTGCGTCAACTAAATGACCTCCTCAATATCCAGTGGCATCGAGTGCGATAGTTATTTGGGATCATTGTTTGTATTCACCTTTGCTTCATGGATCCGAGTGGCATTTATCGCATCAATAGTTATCACACTCGACGAGGAGGTATAAAACCCCCATTTTATCCGTATACTTGTCGCTGACCATTTCTAGGTCGACCTGATATGGGTCTATCATTTTTTCCCCGGCACAGCACAGATGATTGACTGCCCTGTACAGAAGACCTCCTGGTCGACTGGGAAGATTCTATGTATTCATACTTGTACGTGAATTTTTCCAGGCTGTGGCACATACCTGAGGCTGAGTTGTCATAGAATCGCTACGTACTATACCCTCATTTCAGTCGTGTGAGTTTCATCACTGCATCTTACAGCTGCTTCACTGGCGTTAAAGCGGTCGTATTGTGCAGCATTGAGAACTACGGTCTGTTCATCGGCACCAGTCCCGTCTGCGGGTACTCACTGACCACATCACCAGCTATCCTAAGCCCTTTCCTCAATGATTCAGTAAGTCCCTTGTCCTTCCATTTTCGCACTGCATCTAGAGTGGAGCTTGGTAGCTGTGTGTGCACTATTTTGACTGGTGTATAAAGGGCTCAGCATTCGTATTATATAGCTGTGCATCCCGAACCTTCTGCTGCTACTCATCGCTCAAAGAACTAGGTCTCCACTTCTTCCGATTACATTCTTGGACAGCCCTATGTGCCTGTCTGATAGGGCAAGGTAGATGTTGGTTTATTCATCTTGTCCGTCCGAAGTTCATCTCGCGTTTCAGTAATATTACAGATGCGCCTCTACGCGCTGTACTATTTGAACAAGAAGGTTCTCGCGTTCATGGTTGGGATGTTCGTCATTTCGTCGGCGGCCTCGGCGGCGATAATGGGGACAGTCCTGCAAGGTGTCACAGGTTCGTATTCTTCCCTCCACAAACACACAAAATTAAGCCTGCGAGTAGCCAGCGCGCATCCTTTGGCGGGGATGACGTTCTGTGTGCCGTTCGGTGTCCACGACTACATTTTCGCATTCTGGATTCCCTTGGTGTCGTTTGAGAGTCTCCTTTGTGGACTGGCTTTATATCGTGCATTGCAACAATCACGCGCCTCGGGTTCATTCTTCCATTCCAGCAGACACCTCGTCGACCTCCTTATCCGAGACTCTCTGCTCTATTTCCTCGTGTAAGACATTTCCCCCATGTTTGGCTCTTCTTTTACTCACTCCTACGTAGGATGTTCGCAACCTATCTGACCAACATACTGATATCCATCTTCGCTCCGGTGGGCATCTTATATTGCTTGAATCCTGCTCTGGCCGTATATCTGACCTGCCCTTGTGGTGCTTAGGTCATGCTGACATTGATACCCTTCTCATTCTCCATCGCGCTGTCGTGCTGCCTCGGTAATCGCCTGATTCTCGATGTGCGCAAGAAAATGAGATCCAATGAGCACAACGTGCAGTCGACCCAACATCAAGCGCGGAAGGAGGGAAATTGGAGGATGTATTAGTATTTCCATCAGCTTCAGACAGACGTGATACAGAGCTACGACTGCTGCTTTGAATATTGGGGCCTGGGAGATATATATATGTACATTTCGTTTATTTTGAGATTGTATTTATTATCTACCAGTCATTTGGCTTTGACGGTCTTGGACTTTAATTCGATTGATCTGATCATATCTGGGCAGCCTCTCGGACGACATCGAATCTGGTGGTGGCCCGATGTACGTTCGGGACCTGCCAAATCAACATCACTGCAACGTCGAGGCTAAATCCTGACAAATCAAATGTTACCTTGACTCTACCTGCCAGTGTAAATGTGCTACCTTGCTTTCCCAGAGCGCCCTGGCCGCTTGACTGTATTCTATCTGACCTCTCAGGCCGCCAGTAACGGAGCACCTATAATTCACCCCGTTGGCTGCCATCACCTCCACTTGACCTTTTGTTTCGAAGGAGGAGATATAAAAGAGATAAAGGGGGGCTCATTGGATTATTGCTCGCTGCAGAGTCAGTGCTTTTGCGGGTCGTTCATTGGATCTCGCAGGACTAGTGGTGGTGGTAAGTACATGTCCGCCCCTGTCCCAAAGGCTTTTTGACTGATTTACTCTCGTAGTTGGCACTTGTGGAGGTGCACCTTACCTTGGAATATACGAGGTGGTGGCGTCATGATGTGGTCTGATCTATTAGTGACTTGTCTAAACTTTTTTTAAAAATGCGCGAGAAAAATCATTTGGAAGTGGGTCCGTGCGCGTGCTTGGCCATGTATGTGCCATCACGTGGTCGTGTCCTCTTTCTTCCTCTCAGTGACAATACATCAAATCACTGGATCCACCTGCAACGACGCTATAATCTTCTGACATCTCATTAGCCTGAGGTTTGCCGATTCTATTCGGGATTTGGTAGGAATATATGGTTGCAAGCGCGTGGTGCTGGAGCCTCTCAACTTCGATCTCCGCGCCCGTTCCCGGCCGCGCAATGGTACCTATCTTCCCGTTGAAGATTGTGTGATCCCGTTCGGAAGTTTGCCGTAGAAAAACACTTTCGCTCCACCTCTGTTGATTTTTTGTTTCTTTCTTCAATTCAATTTTCTATTTCCAACAAAGTTCACTTTGAATCAGTTTGATCGCGGAGATTGATAGCGATCAACCGTCGCGCGCCATGTGGCACAGCCGCATCTCCATGTCTGCCTCCTCCCTCGATGTCGACGACACTTTCGGTGTGTGGCCTCCCACCCAAGCTGCGATATCTCATTGTTTTTACTCCCAGGCGCCCTGTTAATCGGCACCCTCGTCTCCTATGTACTCTTTGGGGTTGCGACGACACAGGCGCACATTTACTGGGGACGCTTCCCGAATGATTCCCGAAAGATGAAGGCAATGGTGCGTCATGCCCTGGCGTTTTCCAGCTTGTTCTAACTCGCTCAAGGTGGTGGTAGTATGGTTAGTTCTTTGCATATTCACTCCGAGACATTCTGGACCGTTTCCAGGTGTTTCGAATTCGCCCATGCAATATGCATCGGGCACACAATATACACCATGGTTATCACCAACTTTGGACGCCCGAATCTAGTCACACTTCCCGCATCCCTCATAACCTCCACCGTCATCGGAAGTCTGGTTTCATGGTTCAGTAAGTCAACACGGACTCGCAATGGTCTCCCGTCTCATGATTTCCCCGCAGTACAGAGCTTCTTTGCGTTCCGGATATACACTCTCTCGCAAAGTCTGTGGATCCCTTGCATTTGTTGGGCCATGTCGTTGTTCCGGCTTGTGCCCGCGAACGTTGTCATGTTGAAGTATGGCATTCACCTGCCTCTTCCGGTTTTCTTACAGCGATGGGGTTGGCTTTTCGACACTGTCTGGGCAGTCAGCGCGTTCAACGATCTCCTCATCGCGGGATCCTTGGTTTATCTGTTGTACCAACGACGTGCTATGGCACTGAAGAAGTCAGCTACTTCTTGTCTGCTTTCTGAAGGAGTCACTGATTATCTCTCAGCACTGTCGCCGTCCTCGATAAGATGATCGCATGGACAATAGGTATGCTAAATTCAGTGCCTATCTCAAGTCTAGTCTGACATGTTACAGAAACCGGTGTGGTGACGAGGTTTGTAGGTTGACGAGTCGCTGCACTTTCATCTAACCAGCGTACAGTATCGCCAGCATCACGATGATGAGTGTCGTACGTTTACTCCCTTGACTTTTAGCGGTACCTTACTCACAAATCGTGTCACAGTTCGTATCGACGAAGTCCAACTGTAAGCAAGCATGCCTGGCACTGGTTGTAATGCTGATATTGGATGCTTCAGTCATTTGGACGGCGATTTTTATCGTGATTCCTCGATGTGCGTTTGCCCCGCGCAGTTTTGGTCCATCTAACCGTCTTGACAACAGTATTCTCGAATTCCCTCTTCGCTAGGTCGGATACCTATCCTCGTGCTCGCCCTCACGCCCGCTGACTAAAATTGTCTTTTGCAGCCTCAACTCGCGCGCCGCCCTCCGGCTTGAGAATGACCACGACTTTTCGCTGCCGAGGACTATGCCCCGCGGACGACAGGTGCGCTCCTCCTAATCACATTCGAATTTCCACTCACGGGGACGGCAGATCGCGACCTTCCCCAGACCAGCGACACACTCTCGCCCCACAACGAGTCTCTCAATACATATGAGCAAGACGACGATGACTAACTACAGCAACGCCTCTGTCGACCAGATACATAGTCGAGCCAGCAATTAATATCCAAGTTTGGAGGTTGAGGACGTTTGACATCGGAGTGGGGATCTGGAGTTGCATTATCACCTTGCATGTTCTTCTTTCCGAGAAGTCCGTGGCGCCTGTCATAGATTTCGAACATTTGATCTTTCGGAGCAGATTCGGAAGTGCCTGAAGGTACGAGCGAGCCTGTCAAAATTCCAGGACACTTGAAGAATGCTCCAGCCCTGCTGGGTTTCCAATCCTTGCTGCAGTTTTCAGTACTTGGTGAGCACCGACCTTTTTTCCTGGGCCGACTGATCAAGAACAAAGGTACTACCCTCGACCAAAAATTGGTCCGCGTCCAAAATTAATCCCTTCACTTGGTCGTGCTCCCCGTCAGTTGGGCATCGGCGATGTTTCGGAATTCTGGTATGTACCTCGGTTAACATGGACCCGGAGAGTAGAGAGGACGGCAGCGCACCACACATATTCACAGAACATTATTCAACCTCTTACCCTGGCCACGGCGTCTGTCAGTCTCAACGGGCGCGCTGCTGGGCATAAATTCCCTTTGCGAACCACGATTACTATCAAACCTTCCTTGACACCGTATCCTGCGGAGGCCCTCAGCTGTGCCTGGTATGTCTGTTCGGATCCATAAATGGCGCGCCACGTATCTCGCATGGCATATGTATTTCTCTCTGAGCCCGGCGGCAGATTTGCGTGCTTATCACCTTCCCGAAGCACCTCGAAACTACCGGTCACCGCCTCCGTGCTGTGTGGTGCCTGTCCCGACTGTTTTGATCACCACACTAAATGGTGATCTGACGAGAGGATATCAGCGGAACTCAAGCTCGGGAGGACTGCTTTGCTTCCCCTTGGTCCCTCCCCGTCCACCGTCTGTACATCCATGCACCACACACAATGAACGTAGAAGAGATCCAAAGCCAATTGTCTGTCCTCACTTCCGTTTAAATCAGGTGTTTCCTATCACGGTTGATGGCTGGACAAACAGGAACTCAAACGCGTATTTCAATCTGGTCTCGTTTTCCATCCTTTTCTACGACTATTTCCTGGTTCTTGACTGGGAGATTTCACGATACTGGGGCTCCCAATTTACCTGGGTGAATGCCCTGTTCTTTGCGAACCGATACGGGACGCTGCTGGGGAATATTCCAGTGGTAATGGAATATTTCTGGAGCCAGAATAGCACGCCCACCAAAATCAAGGCGAGCTTCGAATCCTTGTACTGTAGTGGGCGCATGCTCAAACACTCCAGATGTACGCGCTACTTGGGTTCATACGATTTAAAGTGACCTCAAATTGCTCCAGATGCCTAGGACTCGAATCGTACCACCAATACTTCATAGTTGCGAGCCAGATCATGATTGGAGGTATGTCTGGAAGCCTTCCAGCTGGTATTTCTCCTCAGTCAGAGATATAGCGATGCTTATCCTCCGGACCTATGCCCTTTACGAGCGCAGCAAACGGGTTTTGACCCTGATGGTTACAGTCACAGTGGCTGCGGTTGCGGTGGGCCTTGTGCGATGCTTCCCCACCGGCCGGAATACTGCTTACGCATCCATAGTGGTCGATTCTTACGGGCAAGGCTGTCGACAAGAGCACCAATCTCCCGTTGTATTTCGGATGCAACTACCCGACTTCCCGCGAACAGTACGTCTGTTCCTCTGTACATCGTACACAGCCAGCTGAGACCGGAATGTTGCAGAGGCCTCAGCCTAGCTGCTGCATGGGCTGGGGTAGCGGTATTCGACTGCATGATCTTCCTCCTCACCCTGTATAAAGTATTCAGCCGCCGCCGCCCAAATGGCACGGATCTTCTCACTGTATTGCTACGCGATGGTGCGCGTACTTCCACCCCGCACCCCACCTTTCTGATGAGCTCCTGATCCAGGCTCCGTTTATTTTGGGTGCGTTTTTTTCGTCGCGGTATCGAGAAATGGTCCAAGACTTTCCAGGGTGATGGTCATGTCCAATGTATCCAACATCTTAACGTTTGTTGTAAGTCTAAGCAGACCCTACTCGTTGGTCAGGGTCCCTGACACTCTTCTTAGCTCGGCACCGTATGTTTTCCCTGCGTTTGCTAGTCCGCGTGGTGACCCCGGGTCCCGTGTAGTCTTATACCCGTGGAATTGCTACGACCTTTACGAACATGTGAGTATCCTTCCCCGCAGCAGGAAGTCGCTTAACCTACCGTGTGTCTGCGCCAGCATATCCTCGATTATGATAACACGACTCATGCTTAACATCCGTGACCCGGCGCTTGCGCACATGTCTGGGCGATTAACGCAGACCACGACCTTGCAGACGGGGAATATCCGGTTCGCAGGATGGATGGGTGCTACCACTGCGCCGGAGCTGGACACCGAGGCGGTTATGGGTGCGTGCAATCCTGAAGGGCCCGCGCTCAAGCTGACCGATTGAAATGTGCTAGATATTGAGCTCAGCGAACGAGGGACAGCTGCCGGACCCTCGGAGTCGGCCGCTGCAGGAATGGCATGAAAACGATTTATCGTGATTAATTCTCCTTGCTATATTTCTATTTGCAATCAAGGCTTGCCCTTGTGCGCCCTCGAAAGGGCGCGGGCTCAGAGATATGTGTTTGTGACGTTGCGGTACTGCGCTTGCAACCATACCCCTACCAAATCCCGAGTGAACTCAACAAATTAAACCTCGGGCTTCCGACTCGGAGATGCTTCAACGGGTACCCTTGCCGATGTCATATATACCATTCAGAACCATAAAATCACAGCGTCCTGTTCTCAGGCATCCCCCATGGACGCTGAGTCTTGGATCCTAAGGTTATCCAAGCCCATGTTTGTCTTGGCTTGGTGGTGAGTCAGTCGCGAAGGGCTCACGTGATGGGAGCATCAAGGGGGCAGTGCAAGGGCAGTGCTGCCATTCCTCGCCATTCCTCCTCTCCCAGACTCGGTACCCCGCTCCCTTCGTTGAGGCATGAAGCCTCAGTTCGTGCTGAACTCAAATAAACTAGCGTGCAACAAGCTCCTTGGCGAAACTGGAACGCCGCGACACCCCCCAACGGCGAATCGGCCATGCTGTGGATTTGCCTTTGCCCACTTTTGCTGCTTGTACCCACCCGTACCCTCGACGCCGTCGAAGCCCCTCGAATTCGGGGGTCAAATTTGGCGTATCCCCGGGATGAATTCTTGATGAAGTCACTCAATCACTCGACCCATGGCCAGCCATTGAAAAGCGAATCAGCGGAGAACCAACGGCGCCGCTTTGCGAGCGCCTACTCGGGACAAAATATGCTCCAAGGAAGCGCACTGGGCCGCTGGCAGAAACAACGGAAAACCTCGCGAGTGAACTCTGAGCTCATATTGCGTCCCACTAGCATGCGCTCTGTGCTTATTCATTTCGGCCACCCTCGGCTTCTCTTTTCAAATGAAGGCCAGGCTCGCCACTGCACCCATGCGAACACGCGGAGACCCTTTGTTCTCTGCCGTTCGGGACGCTGGGCTCCTTGATTCTGGAACATATAGCGGAAGACATGGTTCTGCTGTGCATTCCGCGTGTTTGTCCCATCGAGGACCGACTTGGAGTCCCCGATATCTTTCAGCCACGCATGCTGTGCCCACCGTGCCCGACTCACCGACCATCGACAATTGTTCGCGGAAGCTTTTAATTACCGAGGTTCCTGAAATGGGCAAGAGGGTTTCTCATCTGACTTCGGGCTGTTGGCAGTGTTCAATTTTAGGCCTCCTTTCGATCACAGTCTTCGCATCTGCGAATCAGGGCTTGGGCGCATCTTAGCGATTATGGCATGAGAATCTTGACCTTTGTACTTAAACGCCCTGTGACATCTGCCCGCGCCCACTTTCGCTCTCTTCTCTCCAGCGGTGTCCAAGCTGCATCCTCTCTGGCTCTTGCCATGGCGCTTGCCAATTTAATTACCACCGCTCTTAGAGATATTCAAGCAACACGTTATGCTCAATGTGCGCGCAACTTTCTTTGTTCAATGCGCGGACAATTGCTGACCGGATGAAATACGCAGTGGCGTCAAGTGCGATAATTATTTGGGACCATCGTCTGTCTTGGTCCTTGCTTCATTAGTATCAGTGACACTCATCCCGGCGATAGTCATCACACTGGACGAGGAGGTGCGCCGCATACTGGCTTCCACAGCCTGCTTTACTGACGCGTTTCCAGGTCGAGTTGATATGGGTCAATTCTTTTCTCGATTCCGCACCGCACAAACAGTTGACTCCTGTGCACAGAAGAGTTCATGGTCCATGGGGAAGGGTTTATTTGTAATTGTGCGTAAACTCCCTTTACCTGCGGCACGTACTTAGTTGAGGTTGTTTCAACAAAGAATCGCTACTACACCTTGATTTCGGTTGTGTGCGTTTCACCAGTGCATCTTACATCCGCTCAACTGACGTTGGTCATGTCGCCCAGCATCAACAACTACGGTTCGTCCATTAGAGCTGGCACCGTTTACAGGTACTGATCGGTTGCGTTACGTAGCTCTTTTAAGCCCCTCCCTGACTGATACAGTGCGTCCCTTGTTCTTTTGCTTCTGGCAATGTACTCATAAAGATCCTGATAGTCGTACGTTTGCTGATCCTTTCCCGGCAATACGAGGTTTATTTACCCGCTCCGAATCCCCGCAGCTGTACGCCTTGAAGTTTGCTTTGATTTATCCGCCCCGGCTCAAGGGGTGATCACACTAGGTCTCCATTTCTTTCGCTGGCAAGGCTGGACAGGCCTAATTGCATGTATGATAGCAGAAGGTGCGTCTTCACCTTTTCCTTTCACCATCCGAAGCTCAGCCCGGCGTCAAGTAATATTACAAATGCGTCTCTACGCGCTGTATTTTTTAAACAAGAAGGTTCTGGCGCTCATGGTGGGGACATTCATCATTTCGACGGCGACGTCGGCGGTGATAATGGGTACGGTTCTCCAAAAGCTGACTGGTTCGTATTGTTCGCCGTGCTTGACAAACGCACACATCTGATACCGAAAGTAGCTCGTGCGCATCCTCTGCCTGGGATGACGTTCTGCGTCCCGGGCGATGTGCCGGACTGGTTCTTCACGTTCTGGATCCCCATTCTCATGTTCGAAAGCCTCCTCTGCGGATTGGCACTATATCGCGGATTTCAAACCTTCCGCGCTTCAGGCGGGGTGTTCCAGTCCGGCAAACATCTCGTCGCCATCCTCATCCGGGACTCTGTGCTCTACTTCCTCGTGTAAGATCTTCAAGCCCCCCTGTCCGGCGCGCCTTTGTTCAATTTCTTGCCCAGGATGTTTGCGACTTATTTAACCAACATGCTCGTCTGGCTTAGTGCCCCGGTACGTATCCCGACTAAACCCTTGTGTCGCGGTTTCAGCTGACCGACGGCCATAGCCCAGCCTCCTCGAAATACCTATCACATTCTCCATCGCGCTCTCGTGCTGCCTCGGCAATCGCCTGGTTTTGAATGTCCGCGAGGTAAATCGGGAAATCAAGTCCACCAACGAACAAAGCGGCGACACGATCAAGCACCAGGCACGGCAGGCCACGTCCAGCTTCTTTGGTCCCGCGGAGCCTCAGCTCACGGATATCGAAATGGCGCAGTTAAGGTCGATGAGGGTGGACCACAGCTATGGCCAGTTTGTAGTCCTGTAACTGTCAATGAAGAATTCCGTCTCTGCCACAGGAATAGGTCAAGCGCTGTACGTGAACTCGGCCGCCCAAAGTCCTGTTTTTAGGTGGTTCTCCGCGAAGTTTCGGCCGCCCAAGTTGATTTAGAGCGGAACTTCTGTGTAAGATGGTAATCATGCCTGACTTCCTTTCATGCGGGTCTAGCGGCATGCCGCAATTTACTCGGAGAACGTCCCAATGTTTCCACTGAGGAACAGTCAAATAAGGATTTAACATTTTAGGCGCAGCTGTCTCGAAGGGGAGGAATCACCCAACTGGAGCCGAATACAACCTAAAGAATAGTATTTCCATTGTAGAAAGAAATCAAGAAAGACAGGCTACAGAAACCCAAAACGATTTCATGCACCGATGACTTGGTGTTCTTGGCGTGAATCACTCATAAACATAGCAGAGCATGCCCTCTGTAGTGCTTAGGACATCCGATATCTTTGGTTCAGGGAACAACCCATCCGACGGCATAGTGTCGTTGACCTGCCATGGAAAAATCGATATAGCTCATAGGATATCGGAGGGACGAAAGAGCCCACGTTGTAAAATGGAGCGGCGCCAGTGGGGAACTCCTTGTAATATGTTACATTTTCGAACGCTTGCACGGAGCCACCGAAGTAGAGCTTCGCGTTTGACGGGTGGGCGTGCTGCCAATCGTACCTGGGCACGTAAGTATGGTTAACCTGTCCTCCTTGCTATCGAGTAGAGATTGACATACCACATCTTGTCCACCATCTAAGCCAGTTTATTCAGTAAATATAGAGGAATGGTTCGAAATGAACGTACGGCATGGTGCATCCAGAATAGGGGCTCTGAAGTCAACTGTCAGTCGGAATAAGTCACAAAGTATGGTTGGAGGAAGATTGACCATTTGCGGAAAAGGTTGGGCCCCCAACGCAGTCTGAGGGAGCATCGCCGGGGCAAACCCCTCCCAGATCCCTGGTCGTGAGGGTACAAGCTGAGTGAGGACAGTGGATATGACGATCGTGACACTCACCCGCCCATCATAAGATGTACTGCACCATGCGAACCCTACCCGAACGCCCTCAGTTAGTTGGCTATTGGGTAGGAGGACTACATGCAGCGCACGTTGAATCCCTCAAAGTACCACTGGAATCCTTTATAGTCCCCAACGAACCCATTTACAAGCTTGTGACGCTCTGCCGGCGTAAATGTTGCATTCGCATCGAGCTGCTCATCTGCGGGCGTCAGGAAACCCTGGAGAGGGAAGTTGAGGAACGGCTGGATGGTCCAGTTGCGGCGGAGGGTGTGCGGGGAAGGATATGTCAGGCGGAAGTTCGACATGTTCGAAAATGCGCCGTCCGGCACGCGGATGTCGTTTGCTATGTCTCCCCAGCCGCCGAGACCGCTTACTGGGTCCGAATCTTTGAACATGTCGGAACCGAAGACGTCCTTGTAATCTGAAAAAAAGCTAGGTGAGACCCCGACGAACGTATGAGGATGAGGATTAGGCAATACCCTCAACCCAGTTCCTGTCGTAAAAGTCGTCAATATCCTACAAACAAGTATAGATGCACGAACCAATACGGACTCGTCCCAGTGAATCCACACTTGGTTTTCAACGCCGTCTCGTACACCGCAACATACCATCTGTGCCAGGGCAGGAATAGGCCGGTGGAGTGGATCTAATGACCGTCGGCAATACAAACAAAGCTGTCGAAACGAACTTACCCTTGTGTTCAAGTCTAGAACGTGTTTAGAGCACTCAGCAGATATAAAGAGCCGCTAAAATCCACTGACCCTAATCAACCCATAGAAATCAACCAAGGTTCAACTCAATTCAAAAACAGATGACTTACCATGTGCACGTAGACAAAATCATCATAGTACGAACCCGACACGTTGACAGGCACGATTTGTGAGATTGAGCGGTTCACCGTTGGCGTCAACCTCTCGTCGTGGGGAAGATTCGCCAAGCACTGAGTTCTCCACTGAGGCGGTATACAATCAGGAAACGGGAGGCACTCGCGGTCACGGCGGCTATCCAGTCGGTGCGCTCTGCGACGCTGAGCGTGCGCCATTCCTTCCTGACAGCAGGCTTTGTACACGCTGCCCCGGCGACGGGTGTGCTGAGCAGCAGAAGGGAGACGGACGCGGACAAGGCGGTACCCAGGTGGAAAAGCATCAGGGGTAGGTGCGGGGAATTGGATGGCAGTCGACAAGTTATATAGTAAGGCGGCGGGAATATGTACGTACAGTGCGAGGCCGACAGTCGGACATCTGAAAGTTGAACTCATCATGCAAGTATTGATTTTTAGGCATCGCTCCACAGTACGTGTGATAGGCGGACAAGTAGGCTGTCTTCTGTCGACATATTTGGACTCTTTGGGTGGTGGCCTCACCTCGCATTTGTTCCCGATGCGCTCACCTGGTCTCGTGGCCATCCACCTGAGAATTTCAAGTAATGGGCGCGGAAGCAAAAAATAACCTACTTCCTGAAAAGGAAAACCCGAGAGCTGCACAAGTCCAAACGGCGTTGAGCGGCGCGTAATTGAATCATGTCCGTCGCTAAAGCGGCTACGTGCCTTGTTGTCAAAAGCGGACCCGCAAAGGGCTGGGGCCGCTTGGCCCACGATGGCAGACTCGGAGGTTTGCAGAGTCCCTACCAGAACTTGACAGTAAGCTGAAACGGGGCGGAAATCATAAAAAAACCTCGGGACTTGATTGAGTTCGTAGTAGCCACGGCCTCACGGATCTCCTATTGTCTTCTTGCGGGACCTCGTATCGCCTTAGAAATAAACCGATGAAAGAGGTTACATGAAGGAGATAAGGATCGACCCACTCCTGATGTTGTTGCGACGGGATGGGGTATGATTTGGTTGCACAGTGTTTTACGCCAACGCAAAGGCGTGGACAGTAGTGCAACCACTTGCCTCCAATGTAGTATGCGGAGTTGATTTTTAATCGAACTTCAACTTGAGTCTGACGACGGCTGAGCAGATAGCTTTGTCTCTTGTTACGGGAGTTGACAGCTGTGCCAGTACTATGTATATCTCAGAAAGGGCCGGATTCAACATGGTAAAGATTCACAGAATTAATGGATGCAATTACTTGATTGAAGTTGCGCTGGGCACCCGGAGTGCGACCCCACGGACGGCGCGAGTTACGGAACGTGGTCGCATCACAGTTGATTACGATCTACGATGTTCACACTCGGGCTTAGAGAGCCGTTTGCAACTGCGGTAGCGCGATTGGCTTGCTCGGAACTTCGACCCAAGCGATGCCTAAAGATTTTCTCCTTCCACAGTCACGAATAAAAGATGAGAAATGAACAAGGGAATAAAGCAGGGCACGACTGCTACATCTGAGTCAAGGTTTTGAAGTCACTTTCATCCCGGTTGCGTGTTCACAATGACAGCGTGTGCTAATGCCTACCCCGCAATGACGGCGATGGTGGTTGTGGACCGGAGAAAGCGCCGAAATCGAACGGAGCAAACGCCGGGACGTGGGACATAACCGCTGCATAGTCGTTGCGGTTGCAGCCAAGCTGAAGGAAGTCAAGTCGTTGCGGTTGGAAGGGAAACACAGAACCCACAGATTCGCAGCCTTCTAGGGAACGACTCAGAAGGTAAGTGCTGGTAGACCGTTGGAGAATCAGCCTTGAAGCAACATTGCCCATGACCGGGCTAGTCCACGACGGCCGGCTTCGGCGGATGGACTGAACGGAATACGAAGGTGACGTTGAGTGGAGAGAAGCAAGAGAGAAGAAAG
Source organism: Mycena vitilis (assembly GCA_029203975.1). Classification (NCBI taxonomy): domain Eukaryota; kingdom Fungi; phylum Basidiomycota; class Agaricomycetes; order Agaricales; family Mycenaceae; genus Mycena; species Mycena vitilis. Next base: position 158,901 of record JARGYF010000095.1, on the reverse strand, counting down.
AAAGAATCTGAAAGATAATCGGCGGTGACGGCGGTGACAGCGGTGACGACTTGTTTTGGTCTTGTTTGACGTTGACCGATTTGATCCTAATTGTCAGATCCGATGTCATCCGAGCAATTGCATATCCAAAGTTCAACCGAAGTTCAACTTACATAAACATTCATCGCTCCGAGCTCTGTTAGGCTGCAGGCGTCCCACTTGCCAGCTACACTTTTATCATACGGTATTTTATACCCGTGCCGCAGTTCCTTCCGCACAAACAACATGGCATGCCATTTCTCGAAGAAGCGTCACCGTACCCCTTTTTTACGGGCGTAGGGGTTTTTGTCACGTAGTTATGCCTCGGTGTCCAAGTACATTCGCTGGCGCAACTCTGGCTTGCAGCCCCTTCTCTCTTAGACGGGTTATCCTCTCTTGGTAACGACGGTGATAGAACTTGGGCCGGTATTTTTCTTCTTTTTTTCCCTGGCGGCAACCGACGATTATGAAGCTCGGAGGTGCGGAGCCAAAAATTAGCATCAGAGCCCCTTCGGGGTGAGCTGAGGTGATTCTGAACTCTTAGTTCATAATCGCACCGTCATTCACGGATACTGCGATAGCGCTCCTGGAAAATTCTCTCTGGGGAGTGTGCTGAACTTTATCAATTAATTGGGGATCGCGATGGGCTTCCCTCTCTGTCTACGCTCATTCTCAGTCTACGTCGTGGGGTGCGCTCCGATAGTTCCTGGCCCCGGCATTCCTGCCCGAACCGGCCGTGTGAGACTTCCTGCTTTACAGGGACTCAGAACAATCTGAAATGATTGGTCGCCGTCTTCGCGCTATTGGCGTGCAAGGGGAATACTAGGAACACTATGGAGTTGACCGCCCTTGTTTTGTACGCGGACTCGAGGGCCCAGGAGGTCGGGAAGCGGCGGAGAGCATTGCTGCATGGGAGGTTTCAAGTCGGCCGGCTTCAAGGACGACAATTACCGTAGATATCCAGGCTTTGGGGAAGCAAGCACCAAGCGAGCGGTCCCAGCGCCTGCTGAGCCAGCGATTGCTAAGCCAGCTTGCTAGGCCGATTTCTAATAGGATGTCGGCCTGCGCTCACGTACTGAATCTTATCCGGTATCTTGTCATCATTCCGATTCATTCGTAGTGTCCGCATCTGCCCATTGCAGGCCAAGTACTCCGTTTCTTGACCATCAATCGATTAATATGGCAGAAGCCTATCATCCCCGAAATGCTCTGGGATGCTGAGTTTCTCCGGTACGAAGCGTCTTTCACAAACGGAGATAAAACGATTTTGCGTCCGTTATGACCGGTGTTCCGGGTTTCTCAAGGTCAAAACTTCTATCGGAGGCTGAGCCTGTGGCGACTCCAAAATCTCAGTGAGATCTAGTACTAACTTCTAAGTAAAAGAAAAATATTTGCGTTTGGTAACCAGTCTCTCGTTTCCCCGACGCTTCAGTGTAACCCTCTAAAACTTCCCACCAAACAACTTGCCGGTCATCAAGTACCGAACATACCACAGAATTACGATCGCTGCCATCATGGCGGAGCCTAAATGACAGGAGATATGCATGGCGTTAGCGACGGGAATGACAATTGAACATACCTGCATAATATCCCACAGCCTTGTAATCTCCGCTCGCCGAGGCAATGGCGCCCGATATCGGTGGGCCAGCGAGGGCTGAGATAGCCAGAATCGAGAACAAAGTACCGGTTCTTCGACCGACATCGGACATATCGCCCATATGGATCAGTGGGACAACTTGCAGCCCAACAAAAATTCCCGATGCGAAGCTGATGGTAGAATCAGAACAACTTCCATTGATGTCCCATGAGAAAACAAACCCGTAGATAATGGCAATGGCGACGAGTGACGGCAGGGTTTGAGCAAAGGGCCAAGCATACGTAACGATTGCCGCAAGAAATGTCCCTGGAATCATTACCGACATGCAGCCTAACCCGCGGAATTCGTAAGATCAGTTTCACAGTGTGGCGGCGCCAACTTGAAGTCATACCTACGCGGTCGGCGAAGAGCCCAGTCATGATGCGGCCGCCGCCAGAGGAAGCATTAGCAATCGCCAAAAGATAGACGTCGAAGGAGGGAGTGATTCCGGCCTGAGTCGCGCTCACATCGATATAAGCCAACGCTGCGAAGAAAGGACGTTAGCTGAGCTCAAAGCGGACTTTTTTAATTGCCTACGAGTATAGAGCCCGAAGAAACAGACGAAAACTGCGAGGGTGTAGAGTGCAAAGGGCTTGTACTTGAACGCTTTCAAGTTCAAAATGCCGCCCGTGGTTTTCACTGGTGGTAATCGCCGTTTCAAGCACTGAGGACATCTCTAGGTCAGCATAAATCAGTGTGGCCTTGGGAAAGCGGACCAAGTTCAAGATTCCGGTCGTCACTAACAGCATCAAAGCCAGTACGCGTGTGGTCCATTGGAAACTGCCCGACGCGGTCACCTCAGGCTCTATTTGGAGGGTGCAAAACGTACCCGATTTGAGGAATGAGTTTCTGCACCAAGATAGGAATGATCAAACCGCCCATGGATGGACCTGCTGCGACGATTCCCATGGCAGTTGACCTGCGGCGTTTAACTGGGAAAGGATGAGTCGCGATTTACACATGGAACCAAGCACTCACACCAGTGCGAAACGATTGCCAATGTTGGACCAAAGATCACACCACAAGCAATGCCGATAGCGAAACCTTGACAAAGAAGGAATTCCCAAAATTCGGTGCATTGTCCGGTCAGGACGGTGAGAACGACAAGGGCCACACTAGCGCAAGCAGCGGGCAGGGCGAACCAGCCATTGTCAAATAGCCTCCCCATGAGGACTGCGACCCCAAACGTCAGAGCAATCTACAAAAGTGGTGCAGTCCTTTGGTTTGAAATAATAGTGATTTTTCAAGTACCTGAACAGAGCCAATCCAGGAGCTGCCACATGGGTCAGCCTCGAACCGCACATCAATTATTGCACTCTGATTTCACTCACATTGCCGAGGACGTGTTGTTTTTGAGCAAATCGAGTTGATAGAACGTTTGAAATACCTACAAGACAGTTGAGAAAACATAGAGAGGCAGATACAGCGCGAACATGCCCCCCATGAATTGACATATCCGAATGTTGAAAACGTCGAGAAAAAGGCCTAATGTGTACGAATCAGTCTGTTTCTGTGCATATGATGGAAACACTTACTCCCAAAACAATGAGCCATGCTCTAAGACCCCCGTCCGGATACTCTATCCCCTCGACCAGTTGAATCTCCTTTTCGTTCATGGACTCTTTGCTTGCAATTGGGGGAATATTTTGGTCCAGCATCCCGAGGCGAGGTGGCTGGAGTACTAGATTTGCGAGACAGTGACAAGCGGGAAAGACAAGGGTGGTCGCAGTCGCTTGCGTTGACGGCATCTCTTTTCGAACTTCCCTTGGGTACTGAGTAAGCAGCATGACTAACTGCTCCGGCGTCTTGTTTTCCGCCGACGCGGCGTCGTTCAACTTCTGCCGAGTCTTATCCTCGGAGTTTTATCTTCCACCGACGGTCTTTTCGTACCTCGGCTGGCCACCCCTGGCGGAATCGTGTAGCTTTTTCCATTCATGTGCCGTAAAAAATCACTCCAGAATGCTCTAAACAAACGGCGATGGTGAGAAATCATTTTCGACTGGCCCGAGTATTGATACCTAGGTACCTAGCTACCTGCCGTGTCCTCAGGCATAGGGGCCATATTACTCATGCTGAATTATCCGAGCATAGGTCTTGAAATCAGGACCAAATTCATAGCGGAGATCGCAAGAGAAAGGGAGCAAAGTCGCAAGATAAGATTTACAGATGTAAGTCAAAAATCGTGCTACGGACGGACTTTATCGTGGCTGAGCGGCGAGAAAGTGTGGAGCGGAAGCACACCCAAGCACAAGCGCAAGCGCAAAATTAAAGAACACCAGTCAGAGACTTGACCCGAGCGTCTTTCGCAATTTTTCGACTCCATCCACGTTGTCTCGCCCAGACTCCAGAAGGTAGGGAGCGCCTTCGGGAAGGCCACTTGAGTAGTTGTTCTCATGAATAATCACCGCCCAGCATTGATACGCGTCTCTTATCGAGACCAACCAGAGCTCCAACATTCGCAAATCGCTTGAAATCGTCAATCTGCCCCCATGAGGGCAAATGATTCTTATCGTCGGAGTTCGATTTTATATCTTATAAAGTATCTGGAGGAGCTATTCACCAGACAGACCACCACTCATCCCCCTAATGGACGCCATTTGCGACCGACTTCAGAATCTGGCGGCTGATGGTTCAATCACCTCCCGCGTTCTCATGTACAGTCACGACAACTTTGGACTGGGTCATCTACGCCGGTGCAGGGCTATTGCGCACGCCCTCGTTCAGCGATTCGATGCCATTCAGGTGCTCATTGTCTCTGGATCGGCCATTGGCGACGCATTCGACTTCGAGGATCGGGTCGAATATTTGCAGATTCCGAGCATCGTTCGAATGCTGAATGACGACCACGCGACGATCATCCGACTCATGAGCGGCTTGTATAATCCACCCGAGGACACCGAGCTCCACAAGGTGCTGCAGTACCGTGTAGACATTTTGCTGAACGCTGCGAAGCTGTTCAGACCGACCATCTTTTACGCCGATTACTCCCCGCTCGGGTTGGTATGTGCCATTGTTCGTCCAGCTTGTATCTGTACTTACGTCCTCCCTACAGCGCGGGGAGCTCGTTCCTTGCCTCGAATATCTCAAAACACAGACTGCGATCTTGGTCCTGGGGTTCCGGGACGTCCTTGACTCCCCCCAGAAACTCAAGTCCGAGTGGGGGCATCTCAAAGACCTCGATCGCGCCGCTGAGTTCTACGACACAGTCTGGGTCTTTGGTCCTTCCGACTTCTACAACCCCTTGGTCGACCTCGAGGCCCCCCAGGCCTTGCACGATCGCCTCATCTACACCGGTTTCCTGCACCGCACACTTCCCAACCTCGTATCGGCTACCAACACCTATCCCGAGAACGCGCTGTTGATCACCGCAGGCGGAGGAGGTGATGGTGCTCGTCTTTTCCACCAAGTAATCGATGCGTACGCTTGCGACTCCACCCTCACTCACCGTGCGATTCTGGTCCTTGGCCCGCTCATGCATCCCGCAAAGCGCCAGGAAATCCACCAGAAAGCTGCGCAACACCCTTCCCTGTTCCTCATTGACTTCGAGCCGCACCTCGAGCCCATCATGCAGTCCGCTGCCGGTGTCGTGAGCATGGGCGGCTACAACACGTTTTGCGAGATCTTATCCTTTGACAAGCGCGCCATCATCGTTCCACGGACGCTGGCGCGCGAAGAGCAGCTGATCCGGACCCGTCGGGCAGCCGAGCTTGGACTTGTCGATATGCTTCTCCCGGAGGAGTGCGATGATGCAGCCCGTCTGGCTCTTGCCCTCCACCGGCTTCCCGCTCGCCCGAAACCCTCCCAAGCCAAGTATCAGCTCTCCTTGCAAGGGCTTTCCGCTGTGGGCGATCTCGTGGCGTCGCATCTTGAGAAGCTTGACAGACCGAAGCTTGCGCACGTTGACTCTGGAATCTTCCTCAATGATATGGTGCTCGCTTACTAGATTAGAAAGCGTCTATAGATTAGAAAGCACAGATTAGACAGCAGATAGATATCGATAGATAAGAGAGCTAGATAGATATCGTTTGTATGCAGTTTCCAGAAGCATATGTAGATTTCAAAGAATGGCGTTGCAACTTTCCTGTTCAATTCGTGTGAATTGAACTAAGTTTTTGAACATGAAACGTGACCTCGTTGCGGCGCAGGAGCCGGCATCATTCGGCATTCCGGCATGCCACTCTAATAATCAAACTCCGACGTTGCATCGCGTTGATTCCCCACCGGCTTCGTTGAATTTGACCTTCACTGATCTAAATTAGTGTGGCTCATTTCAATGATGGTCAAAGAGAGAACCACTCCGGTTCACGTCGATGCGAATGTGCTGCGCCGCGGAGGACGCCGCCGGTGTCTGTCTTTGTTTCCCGACGGTGGACTAAGCAATCATCCTGTATCCAACGCTCCAGGGAAACGGTTGTTGAGCCGTCCAAAACTCCCTGGCCGAATTTTGTTCGTCTACTCTCGTCAGTTGATCAAGGCCGAACCTCCACTGGCACATGGTGTGCCACCCCGAATTCCACTGTCAACTGACTGCAAGGAAGAGGGAATTGAGTATCATGGATCTATGTGCTGTGAGGCGGTGGGTGTTTGGGCTGAAAAGAGATCGAGGACGGCTCATTGTCAACCCAAATAGGTAATTATTCGAGAATCCACCCGGACAAAGAAACAGCATCAATCTTTGGCCCAAAGAGTAACAATACCTCGATTGCGGCCACCCTACGCGCTTTCCTTTAAGACCCCACGCCTCCGCTCTCTTCCGTCCCCACGTCTCTCAGTATCAAAACAAAAACTCCAGACCCACAGAAATAGCAGCAATGGCCCGCACGAACTATACCGTCTATACGAGCCACAGCATGCCGCCCGCCGACTTCCACAATCCCTACGTATACGGCGGTCGGGATGTCTCCCAACATGGTGGCACCAGCCACTTTGAGCACCTCATACCCGCGCTTGACCGACACTGGCACGGCTGCGAATGCCACCTCTGGTAAGCATGTTCGGTCTCGCTGAGGACGCTTCCCGCCGCTCATGAAGTACCTTGTGCTAGTGCCACCAGACGCTGTGACACGGGATTGCAGCCTCCGCTGCCACTCTACGATTCTCAGTGGCCAGAGGAGGACGATTACGAGCCCGCTATGACCCTGAGCTACCCCGCCGACTTCAGCGATGTCACCGCCCGCGAGTGCTCGAGCCGCGACGAGTCCTGCAGCGCGGACTTCGCCACCTTGGAAGATAGCAAGGCGTGGCGCCGTGGTGAGTGCTACATGGTCGACGCCGACGAGGAGGTCTCCCCGTACGGGTCCGACTCCGGGAGCTTTACCGTGTCGTGTTCGTACACCGCAGCAAAGAAGTGCAAGGAACCCGCGACGAACACCAGAGGCACGCATCCGCAGGGGCAGTGGCGCGCTGTCGCCAAGGCGGTTAACCGCACTTCGCCGCCCCTTTCCCTGCCACTCCTTCCGACCATCAAACAAAAGAAGAAAACCGCGCACACCAAGGCGCAGCGGCGCGCCAGCCTTGAGGAGGATACATGGGCGCAAAAGGTCACTCCACACAGCGTCGTCTGCCGTGGGTGCAAGAGGACTATCCAGCTGGACGCGCGGAACGAATACTATCCGGGGCTATGGGTCAAGCACCGCGACCAGCGCTGTGAGGGCGTGAAGCGCTGGCGTGCGCAGGTCAGTACCGTCCTCCATATGCAACTCAGCGGCCTCATTGGTACTTACAGGAGCAGCGCGCGCGTACCGTGAGCGAGGAGATGTCGGCCTTCGTCGAAGCGGAGGCAGGGACGTCGGCGCGGCTGACACCGCCTGTATCTTGTAAGCTATTAGTCCACGCCACGACGGCCTTTCGCTCATGATGATGATGCGCCGTACAGATTGCAGGCAGACAATGTAGCCAAGCCCGACGTGATTGTTAGACTGCAAAAAAATGTATTATGAATCATGTATTTCAGTTCATAGCCCACTTGTTAGCGCACCTCTCCAATCTCTCACCAGTGGACAGCTTGAGACGTATGAGATCGAGACATATCGGGCGCTCGGCCAGATTGGTACTGGGAGTTTGATTTCAAATATAACGAGAGAGATTGGGTGCAAGGAAGTGATGCGTACAAACTGGGAAGGACCGAGGACGGACCGCCTTTTCCGCTTAAACATTAAATCAGTGGACCAGAGGCTGAAAACAAAGTAGGCAATGCTCACCTTCGGGAGAACCTGGCTACGGCAACGCCCCAAGCTGAGACATTCGGGACGCGGTCAGCAGGTCAGTGGCCGCAATGCGGAATAAAATCAGCGGAGGCGTGGCATTCCTGGTGGAGATTATGGTTCATTTGTAACAGAGATTAAGTATGGTTCATTTGCAGATGCCTCCAATATTAGGTTTACGGGCCATAAATTTTCTGGGTGGAGCTCCCACACAGTAGGTCCAATGACACGGCATTTTCCTAGCTTCGGATCCAGAGATCTGAGTCCCAGAAATTGGTCTGGGGTTCAACGGACTGGGGTTTGAGCCGTGACTCTTCAGGGACGCAGCGCTGATTGAGAACTGATGTTAACAGCAGACCACAATGGGTCATGCCAGTGATACTCATATGAGCGGAAACGCCCAAAACTCCTTTGGAGGATTGCGTTCGATTCCGAGTGAGGCTCGAGCTTCAAGTTAGTTTGAGCATGAGGGGAAAAGAAGAGACGTGGCAAGCCCGCTGATGTATAACACCAGCATACATCACCAAACACAGCCTGCTTCTCTTTTTCTCCCATTCCATTGGGCGGATAATGTCGTGAGCCGGACATCCTGGGGAGTTTTGTATGCTCTCTCTCGTCCTTCTCCAAATTGAAGGGATGTCGTCGAACCTTCATTTGCGCGTACTCAGCTTTTCACTTGGTTTTCGCGCTGGAAACCGCACCGGGAAGCTAGACAAGCCTCAACTGTTGGAATCTGGCGGCGAGGTACTGAATGGACATCGAATACATTGGGCGCCAATCGTTACAGAGATATGTGTATGTGTCGAATTTTTTGGGGTTGTCCAAGGGTTGTCATCATCTCGCATGGCATTTTCCCGGCAGAATGGGCTTTCAAGCGCCTCTCGCAGTATCAGCTGAACAGAGCTATATGGTCGGACGCATTCATCTCACCTCAATCAGGCTTCGCAGCTCTCCCTTTCGAAAACGGCCACATGGTGGACGGCTTGAAAGTGCCCCAGCCTTTTGTCGTGGCACTCGGCGCCTTTTCAACGGGTGTGACGAGATCCAGAGGGATGTACAGAATCTGCGGGACGTCCATGAATTTGTCCGCGTCGGGTATGATGGTGTTCTTGAATTCGTCGCTGCCGACAACCTCTCTCCCAGCATCAACCGCTTAGAGTCAACGGTTCGCACACGAACGCACCTCCATCACCTTCTCGTAGCTCTCGCCTTCGAAAACGACCATCCCATCCCACTCGGCGACCGCGAGGCCCCCGGCTTGAAGAGACTCCGCTATCTTGTCGTTGCGGTGCGCCTACGATTAGGAAGGGTGGGTGCGCTACCATGACATTCTAAGTGTGATACTCATACCTGTTCGTACTTGAGCAGATTCTTCTTGACGATATCTAGCCCAGCAAACAACGGTCCGTGGACTTCGGTCCAGTGGCGAGAGAACTCCTCTTTGCTCACGCCCGGCTTGCGCTTCACCAGGAGAATGAGGCGGACCCGATCGGTGCGAATGGCGTAAGACATCTGCGGCGTAGGAGACAGCGCGCTCAGAGGGGGCGGTAAAGGGTGAGTCGCGGTTTATATACCCGGGATGCCGAGAAGTGGTTCTCCAGCTGACACATGGATTGCTTCTATTGTTCTTTCCAGGCAAGCGTTCAAGTGAGTCTGCAGTCCAACCAGTTTCGAGCGATTCGATTTGAGCGACGTGCGTTGCAACCACACGAAATTCTTCGACGCACTCCCCGTGTCTGAGTCTCCGCCTCGTATGTTCTCCTCCGAAATGTCTTTGTCGCACATGCTAATCTAGTTCTAGTTCAAGGCTCTTCGGAGTCTAAGTCTTCCGTGCTCAGACCTAACCACCTGACTCCACCATCCCACGGAGTCACTGTCAGTATGCGCTCATGGGATGTGGCAATTCTACCCGGCCCCTCTCTTACTCACCTTTCATGTCCGTGGGTGGTCGATAGATTATGATCGAAAACATATTCCACAGCCGGATTCAAATGGCCATAACCTCCAAGCAAACGCGCTTTCAATAGTCACTCCAAGGTGCATTCGTACCATCGCTGATCCCTTTGAACAATATCCACCTGCAGGTTGATTTTACCCCGTGGCTCCGTTGGATTAACAGACGATTGAAGAATTGGTTAGCTTTCACGTTAGGGAAATTCCAAAGCGATCCCCCAAGAAAATCCCCCCGTCACGAAATTGTGTCTGAGACGATTTCTTGGGGAAGAAACCAACAGCATCAATGAAGAGTTCCGGCACCTCCCGAGAAATTCAACTCGGGTCTAGGCGTTCGATTACGTTGTCCCCAGCCTTTTGGCCCAGGCCCATCTCAGACTCTCAGAACGCGACGAGGCGTGACCGGAGCAGTCGAAACGGAACCGCTGGGGCAGATGCCAGAGAGCCCACTGCGCACCCGGGTCCCGCGGGGTTCCCCAATTTTTGCCAAATCTCACAATCGTTTCCACTGATGGCAAGCAGACGCGCCCCAAAGAATTGATTGTGGGTTGTATATCTACTGGGGTTCGTTCTCGCTTTCTCTCCACGCTCCGCCTGCTTCCCGCACCATCCTGCGACTTCAGATATGTCGTCTGTCTACCCCCGCCGCGCTACTCCGCCTTTGGGCGCCACTCCCGCCCCCGTCGAGCTCCCCGAAGTCGAAAACTATGTCTCTCACATCCTCAAGACGACAAAGCCGCTTCCCCCAATCACCTTTAACAACCTCTTGTCGGAGCTCAACTGGATAGCCGTCGCGGTGTTGACGCTCCCTCCGATCATGGGCGCCGTTGGCGCGTACTACACCAAGCTGCGATGGGAGACCGCGGTCTTCTCGGTGTTGTATTACTTCTACACGGGTCTTGGTGAGTCCGACGTCCTGTCTTTATGGAAGGGCTGAATTTGATCCTTCCGCCGTAGGGATCACGGCTGGCTACCACCGCCTTTGGGCGCACCGCTGCTACAACGCAAGCAAGCCTCTGCAGTATTTTCTCGCCATGGCCGGCGCGGGTGCGATTCAAGGGCCCATAAAATGGTGGTCGCGGGGCCACCGCGCGCACCATCGCTACACCGACACCGAGCTCGATCCGTACAACGCACACGAGGGGTTCTTCTTCAGCCACGTCGGCTGGATGCTCGTGAAGCCGCGCCGTCGCCCGGGTGCCGCGGACGTCAGCGATCTCAAGAAGGACGCGGTCGCGCGCTGGCAGGAGCGGAACTACCCCCTGCTGGTGCTGCTCATGACGTTCATCGTGCCGACCGTCGTTGCATGGCTCGGGTGGGGCGACGCGCGCGGGGGGTACGTGTACGCGGGACTGCTGCGGCTGGTGTTTGTGCACCACTCGACGTTCTGCGTTAATTCTCTCGCGCATTGGCTGGGCGAGCAGTCGTTCGACGACAAACACACGCCGCGCGACCACCTCATCACGGCGCTCGTCACCGTCGGCGAGGGGTACCACAACTTCCACCACCAGTTCCCGATGGACTACCGCAACGGGGTCAAGTGGTACCAGTACGACCCGACGAAGTGGTTTATCTGGGTGTGTCAGAAGGTGGGGCTGGCGTCGCATCTTAAAGTGAGCTTTTTTCTTCGAATCCGAGGAACGGAGCTCATCCGCTCGTGTTAGGTCTTCCCTGAGAACGAAATCTGCAAAGGCGAGCTGACGATGCAGCTCAAACGGCTGCGCGAGACGCAAGAGTCGCTCGCCTGGCCGTCGGACAGCCACGACCTTCCCGTTATCTCGTGGGACTCGTTCATCGAGCAGTCGCACGGGCGTGCGCTCATCCTCATCGCTGGCTTCATCCATGACTGCACGTCCTTCATCGAGGAGCATCCCGGCGGCGCACACTTCATCGTGAAATACATCGGGAAGGACGCCACGACCGCGTTCTTTGGGGGCGTGTACGACCATTCGAACGCGGCGCACAATGTTCGTCGATCTGTCTATGTTGTGGAGCAATTGTACTTACCTGGTTGTGACACAGCTCCTTGCGATGAAGCGCGTCGGCGTGCTTCACGGCGGAGTTCCTCTCGCGGTGGACGACAAGTTCATCCCGCCGTCGCAGCGGCTGAAGGTCGCCCGGTACACAGAGCTTTCTTCGTCCAGTGGCACCGCATATTCGGCGTCGGACGACGAGGAGGGTCTGTTGGGGCGGAAGTGGGCGGAGTCTTGATTTCGTTGCGGGATAAAAAGAAAGATATTAATATTGGCCTGTACATAGATAATCTGCCTCGGAGAATAAATTGACGCGATAACGATATGTATTCATCTGTTGTCAATTTGAAGTTCAACTTCAAGTTGAAGAGCGCGCTCTGCCGAGATGCCGTTCTTTGACGGTGATCCCATCGATCCCACACTTGCTGTCTTCTTCTTTGCTTCTTCTCTTCGTCCCACAACAACCCTCCCACCATGTTCAGTCGCAGGTGGACAAGCCGCATCTATCTGCATGACAAGAGTGGGCATGTCCGGCATCTTATGGACGGCCCTGTTTCGTCAACAACAACTGAGGAAGGGGAAGTCGCCAGTCAGCGGAAATTGATATGCTGAGACGGCCTGGGTGGGTGGCCCTACCTGCTATGGTGTACTTCAGCCTGGCCACCGTCACTCTGCTAGGTGCGCTCATGCGGTGAGCTAGCACCGCGGACCTTGACGGCTCTGAATGTCTAGCCACCTGTCTGCGTCTTCGGTTACGCATTATAATCCCATCTTGAATGATCTGATTCTTTCTCGCCTTTCGTGTTCTCAGAAGGTTCGCTACATTAAAGCCTTGCAACCTAGAGTCCTAGACCGTTTCCCCCGCTTAGTCTCTCGGAATTCGGAGGTGACTTGTTGGCCAAGGAGCACTCTGCGTCTTATGAGTACTAACCCCGTTGTAGGTAATTGGGTTCTTCTAGAACCGAGGAGGAGGAAGCTTGCTCGGATCATCGCCACGACTGACCCAAATAGACAGCATGCGTGAAGTATAAAAGCCAGGGCCGAGTAGCATTCACAGCTTGATTCCGCTCCTTTGGCAAATGCTTTCATTCACTCTGTTATCGGCCGCTACGCTGGGATTGGTGGGTACAGAACTGTCGTTCGGTATGCGGTTCTAACCGCCGCTCTGTGGCAGGTGAATTTCGCGTTTTTCCACAGACACGAGCCTCGGAGCGCCAATATTCCACTTATTCTACTGGCCATTCAGCCCGTGGCTTTATTGCTGCTGGTCGGAGGAACATTCTCTTCCGCCGGTTTGTTCTGGAGCTATACTGTCTTCCTGGGCTCTTTAGGTCTCGCAATTGTCACCTACCGTCTATCTCCCTTGCACCCCCTGGCACAATATCCCGGTCCGGCCATCGGGAAGGTGACAAAGTTATGGAGCCTCTATCTCGTTTTCGGGGGACAAAGATTTCTTTACTACAAGAAACTGCACGATAAGTACGGGCCGTATGTTCGCACAGGTTGGTCGTTCAAGACCAGCAACGCTGATTTCATGATAATTATCGTCCTCAGGCCCCAATGAAATATCGGTAACCGACGCCGCCATTGTGTCTCAAATCTTGAATTCTGGCGGCCTCGATAAAGGACGGGGCGAGTATTAAACCGACCGGATAGCGTGTTGCTTATTTATGTATCCCGACAGACTACGAAACCGGAAGGCACAGCTCCACGCCGCCCTCTATTGTGAGTTTGGTTGGGGACGCTCACACCGCGAAGCGCCGCATGTGGACTCGTGCTATGAGCTCCTCTTCCATTCGCGAATACGAGCCCTTGATCGCAAGAAGAGCCAGCCAATTACTTTCTCGTCTCGATGATCAAGATGGAACTGCCGACTTGGTGTACTGGTTTAACTTGTTCGCGTAAGCAGCAACCTTCTGTTTCTTTTAAATTTGACGCAGTACTGCGCTGACTCACACAAGGCTCGACTTCTTGGGTGATCTCGCGTTAGTAAACCTCCTCAATCGTCCACTCAACCCTCTCTAACATGCCGACTCTACCTAGTTTTGGCGGAGCGTTTGAGATGATGAGGGATGGGAAGGATGTAGCTGGAGTGGGAAGGCGAATTAGGGGGTTCATGAAGTGAGTAAATACGGTGTCAGAGTGCCAATCTCAACTCGATAACAGGGCGTCCGCTATATCCAGTCAGATACCTTGGATACTCAAGACTTTGCACCTGTTTCCCCATGTTGGGCGCACCATCCAAGAATTTAACGATTTTGGGCAAGGTCTCGCTATCCAGCGCATGAAGAGTGGCGCAGTGGGCACCAAGGATCTGTGGTACCACCTCGCGAGTTTTACTTCACTTGAACATACACGTGTTCTGATTTTCTCATTCCCTAGGCCGATGAAGCTGGTCTTGAGAAACAGACACCAAGTCTCGAAATCTCGGCCGCCGATGGCCTCGTGGCCGTGGTTGCCGGCTCGGACACGACAGCCGCTGCTTTGAGCAGCTTCGTGTGGTTTATACTGTCCAACCCGGCGTACTATATGCGCCTGCAGCACGAGTTGGACGATGTTTATGTTGAGGGTGACGATCCTTTCGATGTCAGCAAGCATGACGAGTTGCACTTCCTATCTGCTTGCATGTCCGTGTCCCTTTTCCCCCTCTTTCTTCGTATCTCATTAACGTTTAAAAGAAACGAGACGCTACGTCTTCACCCTCCTGTACCCTCTAATGGTAGCAGACAAGCTCACCCCGGACAGAGTGGAAGAATTATCGGTGGAAGGTACTGTACTTATCGAACCTGCCCTCGACCATTTACTAATCCAAGTTGGCAGGTTCATTCCGGCGGGGACGAGCATATGCATGCCTCCCTACTCGTTGCACCGCGACCCCAACTACTTCTCTCATCCCGACGAGTTCATACCCGACAGATGGCTTCCCGGGTCGACCCTGGAGAAGCACGACATATCTGCCTTCATCCCGTTCTCGCTGGGACCCGCGAATTGTGTTGGCCAGAAACTTGCCAAACGGGAGATGACGATGCTGCTCGCTGGGCTGTTCAAGTGCTTTACTCTGCGGTTTGCCGAGGGATTCGACACCGCGGCGTGGCCGACCCAAATCCGCGATTATTTCGTGACCACGCGCGGTCCGATGCACGTACATCTGACCCGCCGCAATGACTGTCTTTGAACAGACGCTTTCAATCTTGCTATTCACCTGTGTACCATTACTTTACCTTAACACTTCCAAGACAACCGCAGTCCGCAGATTCAAGCGCAGAAACGGAATAGTCACCCCGCATCCGACGTTAATTACTGCTGTTTGCGGAACTTAGGGCGCGAACAGATTTTTTTCCAAAAAGGGATGTTTTTGATCGTTTTCCGTATATCGCTCCGTGCGGACTCAGTTTGGATCTGTTTACCCTGGGAATAGGCCCAATCGATTCTGACATTGAATCCGCAGGCGCAAGGTGGTGTGTACTGTTTTATTTCGGGCTTAATGGTCAAGATCTGATGTTTCCCGTTCTATTTGATATAACATTTCTAGTAATACACCTGGGGATTCGGGGGGCCCGAAGCTTTGGCAAAATGCATTGAAATGCATATCTGCAGACGCACAGGGTGTTTTAAGGAAGCAGAACCGGGCCAGCTGCCTCAAATACCTTGAAGACTGACATGAATGTAACGGATCCGGTTTGCTCGCCTCTGGGAGCAATCATGCCATGCTCCCAGTCTTCCAAGCATCCCGTGCATTTGGGTAATTACATCCCAATCGATCTTGGCAAGGAATGAGTGCCCAAAATGCAACCGTACAATTACTACAAATGTTATAATAAACACAGTGGTTAATAGTAGATCAAAACAGTGCGGGTTGAAATGAACCGTTCTGACAGGCGTGGCGGCTGCGGATTCGCCGTAGAAATCGTTTGGTCCTATTTTCGGGTCGATCGGAATAGAACTGACGCCGCAATGAGTGATATATCGAAAACATCCCTTTTGGAAAAAAAAATCATCCGCGCCCTAAGTTCCGCAAATAGCGTATTTGAACTAACCTCCGGGAGGGGGAGCCAAGTCTCGGTGTGCTGCATCGTACCTCGGCCCGTTTGAAGCCTGCTGATCGAGTGAGCCCTTCGCGATTCGAGCGCAATGTATAATTGACCGTTACTACGGGAGTCGGGACAGAAGGTATGGAGATTTTTTCTTGAGTAAAAAATTTGCAGCATCCTTGTCAGGCCTGAATTACCAACAATGCACGAGTTCAACTTCCAGCCCAAAGGTTTGTTTGGCCCTGCTAGCCGATCGCGTCGCGCCCAACACGTCACGGGCTCCTTTAATCCCGTGCACTCTGCCGAGATGCCGCTACTTGTCAGCTGTCAACTCGAGGCCAAACACGACCCTCGATTATTTTCTTCCCTTCCCACTACCACCATCGAAGGACACAGAACGGCGAACGGGGCTTGACTTTCGTGAAGACTAGCAGTGTGGGATGGCAGAGGTACCTCCAAGGTCAGGCTCATACCCTCTTTCATCCACATCCCACGTTCTCCACCACGTCGACTCGCTGGCTGCGATGATCCTATTTCAGAATCGCAACGAACTTTTGTTATGAAATTACCTACTGTATCTGAGCCATTCGCTTTTCCCCCAATCTCCCCCGGTCCTCTCTCGCGAAACCGTCGCTCACCGTGTTTCCCAGGTTTCCGTCGATCTCACAGTGTGCTGTGCATTATGCGCGTGAACACTTTTGCGCGTACTCGCGCTGCGTATTTAGCCTGTATCCTTGCTATCGTGTAACTTGCGGTCGTCGCCATCCGTGCACGCCAATGGACGCCGACAAATTTCTTGCCACTCACTCGTCCAGCGTTATGTCTGCGCTACTGGATCATCTCTCGGAACTTCACTCGATTCTACCTCCCAACAAGGTCACAGTACTTACAATTGTCGATTGTCAAAATGCTCTCTTCGGTCTTGGTCTTCCTGTATTGCCCATGGCACGCATGACGTCCGTCAAGCTTCCCGATTCATCTCCAGTATTGAGTTGCATGTTGCGAAGCAAGGTTCTCGCCCGCTTGGTTTCTGCCCGGGCTTGACTCGTACTCGCTCGACACGAAAACGACTTTACAATCTGAGAAGTCTGAGGGTATGTATGGGTGCTGGCCGCCAGTGGCGGCCCGAGTCGAGCCTCAGGCACCGGCAATCCCGCCAAATCACTCCTCGAGATCAATGATCATCGCCAGCTGTAAGTATCACCGGATCGGTCAAGATCGGTCAGTCCATTTCTTCTGGTCAGTTGGCGGGAGAACAAGTAAGCTGACCACTGCGGAAGGCCGGTGAAGACGCACCGTCAAGGTTTGGCCAAGGTGCAGAAAGCCACTTTCCAACGACTTGAGCTGCACAACCAGATTCACAAACTCGGGGCAGGTATAGGTAGACCGAGCTAGAAACTTGAAGGGCGAGACTTCGACAGGCCCGGTGAGCACTGCCCGCGTTGCAACTTGTACGACGCGCGAATCTGCTGATCATGCAGATCACATGGCAGTTCAACATTCTATTTAAGCTCGTGGGCTTCGGCTTTTAGTCGTCTTCCATCCAGCTCATTTTCCTCCAGAAACCATGCTTCGCGCGCTCCCTCTCATCGCATCTCTCGCGGCCAGCGTCGGCGCCGCGACGACCAACACACCCTCCCCACAGCCCATCACGTATTGGTTCCCCTTGTACGTGTCGCCATAGGCTCTCCCGGATGGATGCTAGGCTGAAAGAAATTATCGGGCAGTGGCGACAGTTACACCACGACGGGGTTCGACCCCAACGGGACTCTTCCGAGCGTCGGGAATCCCCTAGGAAACCCGGCTTTCCCGGGGGAGACTGGTGGCGGAGGTGCTCCAACATCATCCGGCTCATGCATTTGCCCATCTCTTTCCCATTAGGCGAAAATTTTGTCGGCTTCGACACGGTCACGTACAACAAGTCGCTCATTCTGACGTACGACTACGCTGTGGGCGGCGCGACGATCGACCCGACGCTCGTAGCGCCGATAACACTGGCACTGCCAGACGAGGTCGACCAGTTTATCGCTGGTGTTGCGACGAAACCCGCGAACGCGCGATGGACGAGCGAGAATGCGCTGTTTTCCGTCTGGATTGGTGGGTCCTCAACTGAGTATTCTGCCACAATATTAAGTCGGATGGCAGGGATCAACGATATTGGGAATACTTTCTACCTGGATGGGGACCGGAATGCGTATGTCGCCTCATGTTTGATTACATTGACGAAGTGCTGGAAATATCCCCGTTAGCTTTTCCGACACGCTCCTGGATAGGTATTTTACCCAAGTGCAGCGACTCGTGCGTGTTTTCTCTTTCTGATTTTACTGTCAAGGATATTGACGCATCATACAGCAGTACGTGCCTCTCATTTCGCCCAACATTTCCCTCCGACACCCGACACCCAGCGACGCCGGTGGACGCAAATTCCTCTTTATTAACGTCCCGCCGACCTACCGCGCCCCTCTCGTACGTCCTCCCCTCCCTTTCTTCCATCGCCTTCCAATAACGACTGACGAATGAATGCCAACGCTCGTAGCTTGTCTCCTTCTTCTCTCCCGCACAACTCGCACAAGGCAAAAACGTGACGGAGGTCTTCAACGCGAAGCTCGCCGCGCGTGTGAATGCGTTCAAGGGGGCAAATCACGGAGTACGTGTTCTCCTTGCGTTGTCTCGGGCTTCAGCTCCCTTTCTCTACCAAAAGCCAACTTGTGAACCCCTGCAGGTGACAACCTGGACGTGGGATGCCTACACAGCCTTCACCACCATCCTGGACGCGCCCACCAAATACGGCTTCAACGCGAACACGAGCAGCTTTGGAGGTGTGGATGATTTCTGGGGGTGCGTTGCTTTTTCCCTCAGTTACGTGTGCTTAGGGCTGACGATCCGTCGTATATGTAGGAATAGCTACCATCCGTCCAGTCAGTGAATCTCATCTATCCACAATTTGATCTAGTTCTCAGTACCCAATACAGGTCCCGCGCACCACATCTTCGCGAAGGAAGTTAGCGGGCTGCTTAGGGGGACGCCGTGGTTCTGAGGGCGAGTTCGGTTGTTCTCGGCGAGGGCTGCGCACACTGAGCGAATCGGAATGAAATCATGACTCTCGTGGGCATTTGTCTCATTGCGGGCTGGCTTTATTCGATATTCAAAAATGGCACAACTCGATCCGACCAACCAACGCCCGGTCATCTTGTCTCCACTCGGAGTCCAATCGGAGTCCACTCGCAATTGCACGTTGGCACCAACTTCGCCCGGACTGGGTCTTGGTGAGAAAACCGGCTCTTCACCCTTCTGGATATCCTTGGATCGTTTTGCTAATCCTGCTCCCTCCTTCTGCGCCTGCATCGGTGCCTTTGGTTCACGTTGTGTAATTAATTCAAAATTGGCACCGGACTTGGTCTAAATGTGTGCACTGTTTAGTAACTTTTGACATCTGTCGCGAAACACCGAGTAGGTTTCCCCAAGTTCTGCTCAAGTGCAAATATTCCGAATCTAGATTCCTGACTGACACCTACTCACAAATGGACCCTGGCAATTCTTACCCAATCCTAACGAATATGAGCCCAAGATAAAGGCTCCTGTCAGCGGTGGTGAATGTAAGCGACCCATTTATTGAACCTTATTGAACCATACCGTCTGTCTCGACGTCTGATCCTGCTCAGCGTGGGGTCGGTACCGCGAGCTCGATCTCTTTATGGCGAAGAGCTCCACACGCAACTTCTTCCACCGTTCCCCCTGACATAGCAGCCTGCATTTGTCTTCTCCTTATCTCCGGTGCCTTCTCATTCCGGAGCAAGAATCAGGTCAAATCGGCTCACAGATAATGAATATGCTCATACGAATTTTTTCTAGGTCTTTTCTCCAAGGCCAAACTTGGGTCTACCATCAAGTTCGCACTTGCTTGGGAGACTGGGGCTTCCGGGTTGAAATTGACTGCTTGCCCCACTCTTCATGATTGTTTTGTTCCAGGAGCGTGATTGTCGGACCGCACTGGAATCCCACGGTTATGTCGTCGTTTCATCCATCCTTTTTTCCAAGTTTATCTCCTTGCGGCCGCCCAGTTCGGCCGGTACTAGGAACGAAGCGGAGGGTGGGTTTAACTAAGAACATCACCCTCCTTCCTCGGCGGTCCGTTGTGGGTCCAAACGGTATATAATATGCGAAAGCTGGCCCCTGGCTCGACACCAATTTTCCCCTACCATGTCGACAACACTGCCTGACTACGCAATGTGCATCCAACGCCTCTTCACAGATATCGGTTACCGCTTCGAACCCTTCCCGCCGTACGACACTGAATATTGGGGTCCCTTCCATGACTGGACGCTTTACACCCTGGGTCCGTCATCGACCTGGAACGTAAAGCAGCTGACGGAGCTAGAGCATTCCGCCGGCGGAATAATTGAGCGCGCATATCCGTATGCGAGCACCCAGTTAAAGCTTCTGTTCGCGAAGCTCACCGCAATCGCCATCCTCATCGACGATTCCATCGAGGACGAATCCGTGCATGCGGAAATTGTGCAGTTCTCGCACAAACTGTACCTCGGTGAAAAACAAGAGAATAGGATGCTGGCGCTCTACCACCAAAACATCTCGGAGCTATCAGCTGTTTATGAAAAGGATACGGTTCTGCGGGGCTTGGCCACTGTCCCTTGGATCAACTATATCGACGCATGCTTGATGGAAAAACAAATATTCGACGCTGAGGTGAGGTTCAATTCAGTGGTCGCATCACTCTTCTAAAATTTGAACCACTAGCGCGACAATGTGGCTCTAGCCTCAACCAGCACGGAACTAAAAGCACCCGGATCCTCCAATGTGGATGGGTTGGCCGTAAAATTGTGAGCATGAGGAGTATGGCGCGCATTATCATACTCTGATCCTTATCGTCCTTGATAGCCCTCACTACTTGCGTTCAAAGAGTGGAATAGCCGAAGCGTACGCGGCAGCCATCTTCAAAGCGAACAAGGAACAACACTTCCCGCTCACAAAGTACATCAAGGTTCTCCCGGATTTGACGTTCTATATTGTAAGTCAGCTCACTGCATGCATCTCCTTCCTTCGGTCTGATTCCTCTTTTGCGCGTATAGGAAGTCATGAATGATCTTCTCTCCTTTCACAAGGAGGAGATTGCCGGAGAGACTTATAACTTGATCCACCTTCGCACCCGTGCACTGGAATGTTCAGGAGCACGCGGCAGCGGAATATTGGGAGGATGGACATGCACCGACACCGTTCGCCTTCTTTGCGACGAAATGCAGGAAGCAACGCGGAGGATTGATGGATTATTGCGAATGGAGGATTGCGAGAGGAAAATGCTTGGGGAACCGGATGTCACTGAGGTGGAAGAGGTGGAAGAGGTGGATATCAAGATCGCGAGGCAGTGGAGGGGATTTCGGGATGGGTATATCTCCTGGCACCTTGAGTGCCGAAGATATAAGTTGGGATTCATGAGGGCGGAGGTTGTCGGTGAGCCACTGTGAAAACGAGAAAGCCGTGTTTAAGGAGACCACGAGAGCCAGACTTCATGTTCGTTTAGTTTTTAGTGCAAAAGTTTAATCTACAAAACGCGAAACGCCAAAAAATTGCCAAAAAACAACAACGGACGGCAACTTTCGGGAATGATCTGATCAGCCTCTTTTGCCGGTGGTTCATATTCCCAGCGCCGCGATGTTGCCGCGATGGCGCAGTGTGTGTCATTTCTTGAATAAACTGCATAGCGACGAGTCAGCGTTGGTTCAAGAAATGCAGAGTTCGACATACCCGATGTAGCCATCCCAATTCGGTTCAAAATGCTCAAAGGCAAGCTTGCCTTGACTATGCAATTGAGGCATTGCACGCTGTATGAGCGTGGCGAAAGTCTTCAAGTGCTCGTCGCGATGCGCTGGCATCAAGCCCACTCTCCAACATACACGGGGACAGGGCCACGAAGTAAGGTTTCCTAGCAGGTGGTACTGCAACGCCAACAATGCCAATGACCAGGACTCCAGCGAGTCGGGGATCTTGTTTACCTTCCCATTAGCCGCGAAGGGGGCGTAGGTAATAATCAGCTCCTCTATAGTCGCCGCACTCGACTTCAGCAACGCATAAACGAAGCCAACCGACCATGGGGCGGAAAAGTGGAGGGCAACTTCGACAGAGCGGAGACAAGGTAGGGGAGGAAGAGGCCCGAGAGAAAATGGTGATGGGGCGAAATCTAGATCATGAAGCAGAACATCAGTATAAGCACATAATACGAAGCGAACACGCACATCTGCAGTCGAAGCGTAGGTATTGCAGCGTCCGCGACGTAGCCTGAACCAAGCTCACGTCTGCGTTTTGATCAAGTGTTACAGACAGGCGGGACAGGGTGCCTGTGTGGACCATAATTGTTGGACGACGGAGGATGTCCGAGACGCTCGCCGAATTTCTGTTGAGAAGCAAGGAATTGACCGGGGATGAATGAAAATCGACCAAGGGATAAGGGGCTTCCACGCCCGAAATTTGGTTTATTTCAACGTTGTCAAAGGATAGAGTGGGCGCGGATGCGATAAACCGGAGGAACATGGCTTGCGGAATGTCCTTGAGGAACGAAACATGCAGCGACTGCAACGGCTGTCGAGCCAGGAAACCGCGGATATCTGATGCCACATCAGAGGTCAGATCGCCCCAGCGGGCATCGAGAGATACCCCGGTGATGACGCATCGCTGGACTCTAGTTAACCTGGTGAGTATCCAGCGAAGGCTGCGATTTTCGGTGAGGTTGGGAAGGCCAGGTGTGAGTTTGATTTTCAGCCTGGTGATATAGTCCAATATGTGAGGGGATCGCCGGAGGAGTGCGCACACAGCACTGTCGAGGTGGCCGTTCAGCGTGAGCGAGTGGAGAAGAATGCGTTGGCTGGGCCAGCGAAAACGTGGCGAGACGAGGGTGCAGGCCCTCAGGGAGTCGGTGTCGGTCAGCTCACCAACGATGATGTCAATGAGTTCCTGCGGTAGGACTACATCACTGGTAGTCGACGGAATCGAAATCGACGGCTGGCGGTTCTCCATGCCTTCCAATGCCAGCGTCATTAAGCCCACGAGATCTCCAGCGTGAAGGTTCGATAGTCGAGTCTGAGTGAGGGGTCGAGGGTGTGGGTGGGAAGACTCAAGGAGCAGTGAGCTGGTGATAGTGGATAACGATAGTTAAATGGATGCGGTAACACCGTAGTTAAGGTGTGCGAATGTGCGCCAATCCAGGCCCATCCGGTGACGCCGGGATGGGTGCACTGTTCAACAGCACCCGTGACGCGAATATTTCCACGCGATGTATCCTGAATATTTGCCCGGGATGATTTCATTGGCTTAGGCACAAAAACAACGCTAAAATTCACGGAAAGCTTTTTGTGTTTGCTTCTTGCAACGCTTCACGGAAAAAGGTCGAAAGTGCGGTTCATAGGAATCAAAATTTGGCATTGTGTAGATCAAACCCGCGGACGAGAGAAAATAGATGGACACAAGATGGACAGATGGTTCGTTCACGGCATGGTCAAGAAAAGCAAGAGCAGCCTTTCGAAGTTGGGGGTACCTACGCCCTGCGATTTTTATGGTCAGGCACCAGAATATCTGCTTGCAGAGCAGAAATATACTGCACGCGTGCACGTACCGTCACAGGGTCCCATCCAGTTGTCCTGAAAGTATTCAACCATACGCAGGTAAGAAGCACAAAAGAAAACGCACGAGGTAAATCCCGGGGTGCCTGGCAAAGGATGATGAGCTCAGGCAGGAATGAAACGCCATACGAATACCGCAACCCTGATTCCCGCCGACGGTTATGTCGTTGAAGCCGAATTTGAAGCGGTCAGAATAAATCTAGCACTCAACCTTAGAACTACGGAGAAACACGTTAGAAATGTGTGAGAGATGCTGACCGCAGGGTTGATAAAACCGACCGGCCCTTTGCCAACCGCAATTCGGGCGTCGTTGATCAGCGTGAAGATGGAAGCCGTCGTGGGTGACGATGCCGAGGTTCCGAACACAAGGGCGAATTCGCCGTCGATGCCTCAGAGACGGAGTTAGCAAAGAATTGAAAGTGGTACTATGATAGGGCGGGCCCACCGATGACAAAGTTCGCGCCATTGGCAGAAAGATCGGGATACGCGCGCGCGTTGCCACTGTCGTTGAATTCTCCGTTCGTGAACGGTGGAGGGTGATTGGTGAGGAACCCATTGACTGCGCTTTTCTGGTACGATGGGAGACTGGTTACGTCAGTCAAAGAGAATGAATGGGTTCAGGACGGGAATCACGGGAATATGTTGGAGAATCCGCCGCCTGAAAAGATAACCTCCTCGCAAGCGCTCTCAGGGTCGTTGACGGTGTTCCCCGCCAGGATTTGTGTGGCACCTACGGAGGTGACGAAGGGGCAAGTGGACTGACACGTATGCATGAGCACAAGTCCGAATCATGTATAAACTGCCTACGGGGAAGGCGGGACTGAAGACGGTTCCATTGTCGACTTGTTGAACTGACAGAGGGATCAGACATGATTATACGCAGTGAACGACTATACCCACGGGCGGAGTTGAGACATATGCCCCCATTCCCGGCGACGCCGTCATCCCCCGAGCTATAAAATACAGATGTGCCCATCATCCCAAGCTTGCCATACTCTGTGCCTGCCAAGACAAGGTAAGTAACGACACGCTACGTTGGCGCTACTAGCTTACATTGGCGCATGGCGGAAGCGGCTGAGATGGTCACTTCATCCTGAGAAAAGGAGATAGAGACGGTATGAGGAGGGGGGATAATGCCGCAGGACTCCGGTCCTTGAAGGTTTGTCGATCAGCAGATTTTGGCCGTCTCAAAGGTCGTAATTACCCTTGAAGCCGCCGGGCAAGGGGTCGGGATATATCCCATCCTGGTTTTGGTTCAGTAAAGATTCGCCCGATCCGTTACACACGCCTGCCTGGTTCGGATCGTCGCCTCCCTCGAATGTACAGAATGAGCCGTCGACCGCATCCAACCAGTTGTCGAACCCGGCCCCTTTGAAGAATTGTCGTCAGAAATCCAGTGTACTTTGAATGATATCTACCCTCGACAATGTCACCGGTCTGAAGAAGTTGAACGGGTTGCGGATTTGTAAGCGACATCGAGTACTACATCCACTATGAATCCAGGTTCGAAGGCTGTTGGCATAGACATACCTCCAGATCTAAGTCCGATTCGCCGTTGAAATCGAAACTCTGATCCTCAGTTTGAACAATCGCTGCGGAATGAAACAATGATTGACATATAGTAGTAACAAGTCAGATATGCACGTACCGCCATCGATCAGGACGGGAACGGGCCGTATCCCCACTTGAGTTGGGGAGAAATTCCTGCAACGACAATCAAAACCGTCTTCTCGTCAACTCCAAACAACACACCCGAAAAACAAGTCAAGATCAGGCGCTAAAAATGCTTGAGGTGTGAATTCCACTAAGACACGAAATATCAGGGTCTTATCGCTCGGAACCTGATAAACAACCTCACCAATGCCGAAGGTGTTCTTCTTTGTTTCGCGCGGAGTGTAGCTTGCGAACTAGATAACTTTAATTAGCTCGAGATGCTTGTGAACTGTGGCTGGGCTTGCGTTGTAAAGTGCACGGAGGCAATCCGGTGTAATGAATTGGTCGCAAGTGTCCAACGAGAGCTGTTTCTCAGAACTGACTGTTACACCGTCGGATTTCAGGCTGGTGTGAGGGGTGGTCGTCCGCTTCTTCAATCTCGGCGCCGGGACGCGGTGATTGAATTGCACGGTCGGCTTGATCAGGTCAACGTGCTCTCGAACCTCGGCGGGGACGGAGTAGTTGTGGCATCCTGCACGACGATAAACACCCAGAATGTGATACAATCAAAGCGGATGCGGTGCTCACCAAATTGCTCAGCGCCTGAGGGGTGCATGTAGACATGGTACTCCGCATGCAACAGATTTTCCGCCTCCTCCACCGTAGCGTCCACCGCAATCCACCCACGACTCGCGCTCAGCTTCAATCTATCCTCTGCGAGACCCGCGTTCACAAGCCATGCCTTGACAGCTGCGATGGTCTCGTGCGCCGGGGCGAACGTGTCGACGATTTGCGCGGGGGACCAGTGCTGCCCATACGTCGGGGAGTCGGGATGCGACACCGAGAGCAGGAGGTCTTCGAGCTGGTGAAGATTCCGCTGACGCAGCCCCACGCGCAGCGGTATGATCTTACTGGGTTCAAGACGGCGCGCCTGCATCCAGCCCGCCACGTAGGGCTCTGCGGCGCGCTTCTCGTGCAGTACATGGGTGGAGCTGGGTGACGGCAACGCCACGGCGATGCCGCAGAGGGCTGCGAGCGCTACTAGGGGTGCGAGCAGCATCCTAGGAAGGCGACGATAAGCGTCGTTCGCGTGTCTGTAGTCTGTATAAGTATGAGAGTCATGCGAGCTTCTTCTCACCAAGCATTAGCGCCGGAATAGAACGTGGCGGGAGTAGAAGGCGCGGGGGGTGACGCCGCACCGAGGTAAAGGGCTCCCAGTCAAGCTGTCCGTACCTGGCGCACGACTTTGGGGAAAATCCACTCACGAGCGCGGTAAATTTAGGCGCGAAGGGCGGCTAAATCAGCGGCGGTGGGAAAAGGTGCTTTCGATTTATTCACGCTGTCAACGCGATAAATCAGACTCTACAATTGTCCAGGTTGAAAATCATAATGTCTTTTCCGCCGATGGACACCAGCTTGTCCATAATCGTCGCAACTTCGCGTTTCTCCACCATGCTGCCGATTGCAAGCCAGTCCTCGTCCTCGAGGGGGCTGATGGTCGGTGCGCGCCGTCCAGGAGTGACGAGAGTCGCGGCGGCAAGCTGGTCGCGCCGTATATTGTACTGGCAAAAGGCGTAAGTGCTCGCAGCGAGGACGCCAGCCACACGGCTCGTGATGAGCTCGATTAGCGGTGCGAGGTGGGTGTGTTTCGGGACAGTCGATTTGATGAGGACGGCCTCCGAGTCGAGAACGGTGGCGATGGGGTGGAGACCCGCAGCCCGCATTGTGTCCCCGGATTCTGATGGGTGCGTTACTTACGCCTCTGATGACAGAGAATCTGTGGAATGCTCACCAACAAGATCAACTACATAGAACGTCGGGTTCAATAAAGACCGGACAGCCATGATGATAAGCAAAGAAAGACGCACCAATACCGTCGGCGAGACCCAAAGCGCATGCTGCCTCCACACTGCCGCCCACGTACTCTACCCGGGTCTTTTGATTACCGGATAGCTGTAAACGTGCATCTACTGCGGCGAAGTACTCCCCTGCAAGGACCTCGAAACTGGTGACGACGCGTTTGCCTGCGAGATCGTCTACGGTCCTGATCGTGCCCGATTCTGGGACTTGCACCTGGAGCGCACATTTCCCAAACCCGAGACGCAGGACTTCTGTGACGTGCTGCTGCATCTGTGCCTCTAGAATCACGTCGTGGCCGGTAATCCCCAAATCAACGTTGCCCTTTCCGACGAACGATGGGATATCTGAAGCGGGTAGAAAGACACTAGGTCTGGTTAGCTAAGTTTTGGGGTCTTGAAAAGCCTTACAGAGCTATTGGGTGGTTCAAAGCAAGGGCGACATCCAGTCTGTGGTGGCGTCGGAATTGGATGTCGGCACCTAGATATTCAAGTTTCTAACCGAAAGCTGGCCGATCTTCACTACGTACCCGCCAGAATTGAAAGGCACTTTTCGTGGAGGCGTCCTGAGGACTCTGAGTCCAGACGCAAGAAAGATGAACCATCTCGACGAACCTTTTTTCGGAATCGCAAATAATAAGCGTCCATCAAGGGATTCGAGATCTTGACAATTTCACTAGAAGCCCTGGCCAGGACAGAAAGACCTACTCATAGGACAACGGAGGAGACCCAGCTGTAATCGATGGAAGAAAGAAAACGTGCATGGAGGATCAGGGGAGAAAAATGCTGACTCGTGGTTAATCCCATTCGGCAGCTTCACGGCGGCCGAAAAAATCCGATCGCAGATTCGCATTTGGATCGCATCGTCCGACTTCATTCAGACCGGGGTCAAACCGGGGTAGCGGAGGAGTTCTACAAAAGAAGGATACCAAATATTGTGTGTCCAACTGGCATGGGCAACAGCAGGCAACAGCGCGTATTGACGGCTTTCGTACTAGGAGGCTTTCGTGTGGTGTGACATGTCACCAAGGTCACAGGCACGTGATGCGGCGCGGTGTTTCTGCTTGGTTTCTGCGGTGACTTTGCCACGGTGACTCACACCAACGCTCCTACTCTTGCTAGCTCTTGCTCCGAGTCCCAACGCCTACGATCTCCCGATCCCTCTCTATGCCGAGGCCAGACCTCCGAAAATTGGCGGCAATGCCGCTCCAGCCTCCGTCATGGATCCTCATGAAAACCACGGATTCCGATGGAAACGACGGATTCCGATGAGTGGCCACCGCTCGGAGTGTACGTGGTGCCCAGTGGAAGCCCGTGGTGCTGCATACTCATGTCTTTCTTGACCGGCGCTTGCGGTAGCAATTTGTGTGTTTCGTGGGAGGGCCAATCATGGCAAGCATTCGACAGAACAAGGGTGGAAGAAGCGTAGAAATGGAGGACAGTCAGCAGATAAGCGGTAGGATAACAGAGGAGTACAACGAGCGGTGATGACGGCCCAGCAGCGCCCAGTGTCGAGAAGGAGTTTCAGAGATATAACGTACACACAGCCCGGGGCCCACTGCCACCGGCTCGCACGTCATTTGCCCAGCTAGCTGAAAACCGACGATGAGCTTCCGCGCCGAGGCCGGTCGGCACCGTGTTTCCTGAGGTGAGTACACCTTCCTTGGCTGGTTCAACGAAAATGAGAAATCTGATGGTTTATGCAGATCAGCGCTCAAGCCTTTGGATGGGGCAATGGAATACCGTTGCGTATTGGTTGCGTACGATGCTCTACGATAACGCCTTGATTTTTGTCTAATAAGGAATCCTTATCACGGGAGAAGGTCGCAAATGCTGTTTCATTAAACACTTCCAAAAGAACTTGAAATGATTTCGACACCGCAATGTTGTATTTATAGGAGAAGCCATTATTGCGCTCACTCATCTGGCACTCGATGTCACTATCCCCAGACCAGGCGAATCGCCTCCTTCAGCTTGCTCGTGATGCGAGACTGACGGAATATCTTGCATGTATGTTACAGTCTTTCTTGTCTCCTAACCGTACTGACAAGATTGGTTCAGTGGCTTCATTGACACTGATCATGTAGGCCGGGATCTGTTTACGCCGCCGGATTGGCTCACGCATTGCTTCCAGTTTTGAATGGCTTATCTCACTCCGAAGAGAGGTATGTGCCGCCTCCAACTTGGAGACCGTTAATGATACTGCCCGAGTCAGATAGACATGGTGTGGATGCGCCGAAAATCCCCAGTCAAGTGGTTGTATGTAAGTTGCGAATCTCTTTCGCCGTTTCGCATGCTCATCCTGAGTTGAATCCAGGTCTGGGTGCGCACCTTACCAAACTCTCCCTTACCACTCACTCACCTTGGGCCCTAGAATCGATATTTTGCTTTCGCCATTACACTGTAAGATACTCACAACGTCTGCGTGCGTCTCTTGAGATTGGCACTCCTACAGATTCTGCACATATGGTAGGTACTTGCTCTCCGACGCCTTACTGTGTGCCTGAACCAATCCCAGTCTACTTGCAAGAAACGCCGTCAGATACAGTCAGTACCATCGCTTCCGCTATGACATATCGTTCTGAGGTCCGTCTGTTAGCGGTTCCTCGTCCTTATTCCAGCATGTCATCACACTCTTAATGCCTGTCCAGTTGTTCCATATCCCAGCAGGTGACGCGCGGCGACCGAGTCTGCGTGACTTACTGAGATCTCCATCAGGTGCAGGGAATCGGCGCCACGATAGTCATCGGCACCGTGGACATCATACTTCTCTTGAGGTGGGTACATCTTCGACTGCAAACCTAATCTCACTCAACCCCAGAATATGGATTCTTTGCGAGAGATCACGGGGAGTTCTCTATGTGCTACTGCCTATGGTCACTGCATCGGGATTTAAGCAACTTGCGCGTGACCTCTTGTACGCGCTCGCACGAGCGCGTACAAGACCAAATAGACCCCGCGAGTGCAAGAGCACGCGCTATGTAAAAAATCTCACGAGAGAGCTGCCAAAATGGTCTAAGCGAAATCTCGCGCGATGTACGAGAGCTACGAGACGGCAAGAGCGGGGGAGGGCAGTGCTAGATTTAACAAATATGTATCATAAACTAGCAGGGGAAAATAGACTGTAAATGCGGGTAACGACAGGACGACGCGAAGGGTGCACATAAGGGGAAGGGGTAGGAAGTGGGTAAAGAGCGGGGCGGTAAAGAGCGGGGCGGTAAAGAACGGGCGGTAAAGAGCAGGCGGTAAAGAGCGGGCGGTAACGAGCGGCGGTGTACGAGGGAGGGTATCATGGCGAGGGGGATGTGTACAGAACGAACGGGCAGATGGCTAGGCACCGTGCCAAGAAAACCTGGAATACGTCAGCGCAGACACGGGATACGCAAGGTAGGACTCACGCGACAGTTACTCGTCACCCCGGATAGGGCTGCTTGAGACATAGAGCTGGCGACGGTTCCCGGTCATGGCGGGAGCGCTGACCGGGGTCGGCTGGGCCTCCGCGGCGCCGCAAAGCCGGAGGATGATGTCCCACTTGCGGAGCGAGAAGGTCTTGATGTTGGTGGTGTAATCATCGACGAGGTGGGCCACATTGTCGCGGGAGAACTGCAGGCCGTCGTCGACGAGTTCGCCAGTGGTGAACATCAAAAAGGTCTTCTCGAGCTGCAGCTTGTCAGTGCAAGTTATACACGAGCCATGCTGGCCACGTACCGCGGCGTTGGTCAGAGCAAGGGCGCCGACTAGGCAACGGAAGTTAAGCCGTGAAGTTGCGATCTTTTGACGAACGCGGAGAGGACGAAAACCACGAATTGGGTTTCACAGAAGCCCGACGCCGCCTGAGAGGATCATCAGCTTCCCGACGAGTTGATGACAACTTGGACTCACTACATAGCCTGGCTCAGCTTCCTCGTCCTCCTCCGGCTCCTTGCCGACCTGCGGAGTGGTGAACAGCATGAGCCCCTTCGGCTGCAGCGCGATGGCCACGAATGCGCGGATTCTGGCCTTCACCTCATCCGCAGGGATGTCTTTGCCTTCGGGGCCCTCGGCTGTCTTGGTAAATTGGGCCGTCTTGAAGAACTTGACCATGGAAAGCGTTGCGTACGTCCCAAACCAAGAGCGGCCGTTGTTGATGCGGTCCCGAGTCTATGGGAGTGAGTCAGCACCCAACGAAAGAAGAGGAGGGCGAGCTTACCCGCTTCAAGACAAGATTTCCTGGCACCCTGATGTCGTACCTGCTGGTTGGGTAAACAATACTGAAGACGATGACGAAGTCGTCGACGGTAAGATCCCAGGGATCCTCAGAGTTGCCCATAAAATGGAGGAGGGTGGGGATGTAAAGTCGATCCCATACGGAAGAGATGTCGGTCGGGATCCAGTCGGGGCTGGGAGTGTCGACGACGGAGACCATGCTGGACTGAGCCTGCAAGGCATTGCTAGCGGGTTCGGTCTTGACGCGAACGGTAGCCGGGGCCGTCTTCTTCTTGGGAGCACCGGGCTGGCGGGAGTTGGCCGGCGGCTCGTCGTCGTCGCTGCTCAGAACGAGGACATGCTGGCAGTAAGAGTCGTGAGTAGGTGACAAATAATCTGATCGCCGTCGACAGCTCACATCATTCGATCGATTTTGGTTCCGTGACTTGGCAGCGAACTTGACTCGAAGCTTGGGCGGGTGGTTTCCTATCGCTGGCCGTCGACCTTGGAGGTCTCCGTCTGACAGCCCGCCGAACACACCTTCGTCAGGAATTTTTGACCCGGATGCCTTGCCAGCCGAAGTGTTCTTGGACGAAGTTCCCTTACTCGCGGTACTGGCAGTGGACGCGTTGAAAACTTGACCTCCGACCTGCATATTGCGCCAATCGAAGTTCAGCCCCGTCGGGAACTTGGCTTGCAACTGCGAGAATTGGCTGGTATATGCTTATCAGACATTGGAAAGAAAGAAATGGGCAGAACTCACTTCCTGGCAGTGTTCTCTCGCGCCCGTCTAAGCTCTTCCTTCACACTTTCCAGAGTGTCGCGGACGGGTGCTTTCGCTTTCGCTTTTCTCTTGGTGGCTTTGGGCACGGGCACATCCTCCACCTTGTTTTGAATCAGATTGGAACAACCCTGTTATGCACGACGTACCTCGGGACTCGACGGTGGATTGAAGAGCGGCTGGTGCATTGGTGCCTGCCCAGCAGTGCTCAGGCTCTGTCTCGACCCTCCACGGTCGCGGTCGGGAGAGCTCATCTGATTAAAAGTGTCAATCATGAGAGACAGTTCGTCGTCGAAGCGCGCTCCGACTTGGCCAAATGCTGCAGTCGGCATCATAGCGATACTGTCAGTTATCATGGCAGCGTCCTGGGCTTCCTCCTCGGCCTCCTCGTCGTCGAGCTCCATCTGAGCCAACTGAGCTAACTGCTTTTTTTCCAGTTCTGCAATCTGGCGACTGAGAGCAACCTGTTCGGCAACAGCGACAGCGACCTCCTCAGGGGTTCTTTTCTTTTTCTTCCGGTCAGGAGCACCCGGGCTCTGGACCCGCGTGGAGCGAGCGGGGAGGGGAGAACGTGGAGGAACAGCGACGACCTTGCGGCCGCGTTTACCAGCTGCTCCAGCCTCCTCGTAATCGGAATCGGCGGTGGGTGCCTTACATGTACATTAGCATCTTCCGCTGGATACCATTCTCATAACTCACTGCAGGGGTTTTTTTCTTGGGCTTCGTCGGGCCAACGTTCTGCTCAGAGTCGAGACCGGTTTGCTTTGAATTCATGTCAGCAACCGCTTCTAACGTCCGTTCAACACTGCAGTACCTTGGTAGCATTTTTTCCTCGCTTGGGGGGCATCGTCGAGGAGGGAGCGTTTTTTAGTGGAGGTAAGTGATTCAAGTTCGTATTTGGGGCGTGATCAGCTACCTAGTTTTGACCAGTCACCAGTCACATTTGTGCTAAGTCCGTTCGCTCTCCGCATGGCCAGCAACTTGAGATGGCAATGCGCAGATTGCCCTCGCTCCTTCACCACTGCCGGAGGTCGTACGAGGCATCGAAATTGCCAGCACAAGAAGTTCACGGCGGCCCGGACAACGCAGCCAATGCCCACAAGTACACAAAAATCACGCATCCACAATTAAATGGCAAGTTTCGCATGCATTTAACGCAGCACCTCCGTCTGACAGGGCGAAAAAATTAGGACGTCCGTGCGACAGGCATGGTACTTATCTCCCGCCCGGAGCTGCTCCACCACCATTCGCCCAGCTCAATGGCCAGCCACCGGGGTCGTTTGCTCCTTTCGAATCACGGACAGATTTCGACTTCGCCCACTTTCACTTCGTGGAGCTGCAGAGCTCCGCTGCGGAAATTAACACGGCACTCGATCTCTGGGCAGCACAGGTTCTTCAGTACGGTGGTGCCCCACCTTGGCGCACCGCTCAAGACCTGTACGACGCCATCGATTCCATTCAGCACGGAGATGCACCTTGGAAGGTCTATCAAATACAATACACAGGCCCACGACCTCCGGTACCTCCGAAGTGGATGTCTGAGACATACGAACTCTGTACAAGAGATTCTCGCACTGTTCTCCACCAGCAGCTGGCGAACTCCGACTTCCAAGACAAAATTGATTACTCACCGTACCGCCAATACGACGCCGACGGCAAACGAGTTTGGTCGAATCTGATGTCCGGTGATTGGGCTTGGAAACAAGCGGTATGTTTTGCTCTCGACCTTCGAACGGAAGGACTTATGGATTTGAAGGACGAGATAGCCAAGGATGAATCAGCCCACGGCACGACCTTCATCCCGCTCGTCGCAGGCAGTGACAAGACCACAGTTTCCGTGGCTACCGGGCATCAAGAGTACCACCCGGTCTACCAATCCCCAGGCGTGCTCACTGGAGTCGCTCGTCGAGCACATGGCAATGGAGTCCTGCCTGTCGCCTTTCTCCCCATCCCCAAAAGTACGTGCGAGGCATTCACCAGGTACCTCTCTCTTACATTCACTTTTCTAGCCACAAAGAAGCATCGCAAGTCCGAAGTGTACCAGCGGTTCGTGCGCCAGCTGTACCACGCTTGCCTGGCTCGGGTCTTCGAGCCCCTGAAAGCTGGAATGACGACTCCCGAAGTCATCAAGTGCCCCGATGGCCACTTTCGTCGCGCAATATATGGTCTCGGTCCATACATTGCGGACTATCCGGAGCAAGTATGGCTTTCGTCAGTAGTCCAAAATTGGTGTCCCAAGTGCGTTACCATTCCTCTCTATGGTCCTCTACTCATTATTCTAACAGATGCGACGCCAAACCGCATCACCTCGACACTGCTGGCGCTCGTCGCCGCAATCACGAAAAAACCGACTTCCTCATCACCTGCTTCGATCCGGGAATTCTATGGTCCGACTTTGGAATCCGAGCGGACGTTGTGGTAAGTGAAGCTATCTTGTGCTTGCTACGGATCGCTGACCGAATACGTGTAGCCGTTTACTCATGGCTTTCCCCGCGCGGACATCCACGAACTCCTCACCCCGACCTCCTCCACCAAGTAATCAAGGGTACCTTCAAGGATCACCTCGTGGAATGGGTGAATCAATATCTGCATGGGCAATACGGCGAAGCCCGAGCTCTGGAGATCATCGCTGATATTGATCATCGGTACGTCGTCTAGCTCCTGGCCATTGGACAGCGTTAACCGACACACACAGCATCGCTGCCGTGCCCTCGTTCCCTGGCCTTCGACGGTTCCCCGACGGTCGGGACTTCTCTCAGTGGACCGGCGATGACTCAAAGGCATTGATGAAGGTATGTACGCACTACACAGGAACCCTACGCAAACTCATGATCCCAGGTTTACATCGCAGCTATCGCCGGCCACGTTCCACCCGAAATGGTGAAATGTGTGGCCGCTTTCATGGATTTCTGCTATCTGGCGCGGCGCAATGCGCTCAATACCGACGGGCTCCATGAACTCAAAGTCGCGCTTGCCCGGTTCCACTTCCATCGCGAGATATTCATCCAAACCGGGGTTCGCGTCGATATTTCCCTTCCCCGTCAGCACTCCCTCGTCCATTATGAGCCCTCCATTCGCTCATTTGGAACCGCCAACGGACTGTGCTCCTCCATCACGGAGTCGAAGCACATCAAGGCTGTCAAGGAACCGTGGCGCCGATCCAGTCGGTACAACGCGCTCATGCAGATGTTACGTACCGTCTGCCGCCTCGACAGACTGGCGGCCATCCGCGGGGTCTTTCGAAAGCAGGGCATGATGGCGGGGACAGCTTTGTCGTACGCATCGATGTTGATGAGGGGTGAAGAGCCCACACCCCCCGGTCAGGAGGACGACGAGGACGACGAGGACGACGACGGCGGTGACATCCCCGGCCAGCAGTCCTTATCGTCCATCGAAGTTGCCCGGACTCGCGGTAAGCACTTCCGAGCTTCGTTACGTGCAAGGGACTGATGTCGCCTCCAGCTCGCAACTATCCACGCTATCTAAACGATCTCGCTCTGCACATTCTCCAGCCCACATTCCCCGAGCTCTTTCGCCGCTTCCTCTACACCCTCCTTCACCCCGATGCGGACAGTGACACGGTGCCCATCGATGCTTGCCCACCTTCCATGGCCGCATCGACGTCTTCCATTCCGCCATCGCAACGTTTTACGCGCCGAGCGACATGTGTGGTGTCGGAGGGATGCGCCGCGAAACGGATCCGGGCCCATCCTAATTGGCACGGATCCTATTCCGAGGCACGACACGTCTTTATCGAGCTGGACTCGGAGCTTCAGGGGATGCTGGGCATGGTCATTGGCCGTGTCCTGCTCTTCTTCTCCTTTACCACGCCGGCGGACAGGACAACACATTCGTGTGCCCTCGTCCATTGGTATTGTCGCCACGGTGATTCCCCGATCCAACACTGGCATTGGGTGGTTACGCCGGAGATGCAGCGCGGGGGCTGAAATCTCTGGCTATTGTGAGCCTGGATTGTATTGCCCGCGCGGCACATCTGTTGCCCGTGTATGGTACCGCGTTGTTGCCCGAAGATTTTCACTTTTCTTACTCTCTCGATGCTTTTCAATCTTTTTTTTAATAGATACGCCGACCATCATACCCATGAACTCATATAACATTATTATTTATCTGGTGTACAATTAGTAGTCTCAATAGCAATTGCTCTCGTGGTCTCGTAGTCTCGTAGCTCTCGTGTCCTTGCGCGCGAGCCTCACGAGACCTCACAAGATCAAAAGTACGCGAGCAGAATGTCATCTTGCTGATGTGGTGAGCTTCAACTGCATCGCTACGACATATCTCACACAGAGAAGTTGAGATCGCGATGATGTTTGTGTGCGAGATCCTACAACCGCAATAACTTATTGGATATAGGTTGTGCATCACACCATACTTACTGTCAATAGTCTCACCGGTAAGAGGTGCCGTCCTCCTGCTCCCAAATTGAACTGATTTCCCCCAGAATTCGCTCATGTCGGGTAAGCATCCTTTATCCGAACCTCCACGAATTATATAGCGATAAGCAGATTCGTAACAGGATGCTACTCGCCAGGTAATCCCCGAGAATTATTATATGTGCCTCCCATACTTATCGCCTCATAGATGTAAAAATATTTCGCAGCGTTTCCTGTTCCATCCTTTATCGTGGTCGGTTTGACTTCACTTTTCGTTTTTCGAAGTTTATCGAGGTATGTATTACCAGTCGTGCTTGATGTTCTGCGTGACAGTGCGGATATGCTACCGCCGTCTCGCCACCCGCACAGCGCATGCAACACGCATTCGATCGTGAAAGTGTTCTTGCGTGACGGGGTTCTGTGGTTCCTCGTCGTTGTTTGTAAGTGCTCTCCCTTGTCTTCGCTGCTGCTGACGACTGACATACACTCAGTAATCAACCCTCCTCAGATAGCGCTCTGGGGGGGTCGACCGACGCTTATCCAGGTCCTTATGATGTACGCAACGTCTTCGTCCATTGTCGACTTCGGATACTGAGATATTTCCTGCTTGTTTGTTTTCAGGCCATCGCTTGCGTGAGTACCAGCTCCTTATCATACTCTGAGGTCTAGGAATAAATCATTCGCGTAGCGCTTACTCCATTATCGGTGGGAGAGTGCTCTTGAACATGATGGAGATTGTCGCAGATGCGCCACCGGTAGTCATATATTGATGGATATTATCTGCGTTCATGTATAGACCATGGTCTTATGTAATATGCTAAAACTTCCGTGAATGCGACTCCCAAACCGTTGTTAAACCCACTTGGCAGTGTGATCCCAGTCATTGCCGCCCGCATTTTCCGCTTTGCATATTTCAACCGGCCTTGCCGAGATTTCCCCCGAATGAAATACACAGGACGCCTTCAAATCACTAGCGATCCACGGGGTCAAGGGTCAATCCCAGTGAGAATCCCCGCGAGGCAGGTTGAGGTAGACGAGGTAGATCGAGAACATCAACCTGCCTCGCTCACCTGGACTATATGCGATGTGCCTCGATGGGTTAGAGAGGCAGTACGAGGTAGATTGAGGTACAGTGATATTCCATGAAGAGCAATTGAGGCCGATTGAGACAGACGATTTCAGGCAATTAAAAATGATAATATTTGTGATTCTACGGTTACATTGGTACATATCCCCCGTGTCAGCACAGAGCTTGGTTGCAGGATTACTGCGACGTAGGCGGCTGGGCGATACAAGAAGATAGGCAAGTGCGTCGATTAAACTCTGGAGAATAGACTAGAATAGTGTAAAGATCTACTACTGAGGTCTAGGTTTATATAGTGCACTAGGAGCTAGGAGTGAAACAGGGACCGCTCCACAACAGTAAGGAGCCAGGGTCAGGAGTGACGGTAGGGAGGGAGGAACCAGGGGTGGAGTCCAGGAGTTAGGGATTGAGGAGGGGTCTGGCGCGGCAGTGATCCGGGTTCAAAGGGGTTAAAGGGGTGGTCAAGAACCCCGAAGGGGTAAGGCAAGAACCGGATCCGGGTTGTTGGTGATGGGTGAAAAAGGTGAAAAATGAGTGGATCATGACATTACCCCCCTTTAAGAATGCTTCGTCCCTGAAGCATCGGTCGTCAACGTTTCTGGATCTTCCAACGGCCTTTAGGAGTTTGTACCTCCCGTGGCGCCCGCGGGTTCTTCTCGTAGAACTCCTCCAGGGCTTCTTCTGCACCGATGAGATTCCTTCGTGGCTCCCACGTGCATTCCTCCTTTGGGTAACCCTCCCATCGAATGTAGTACTGCAGCTTCTTGTTCCTTGGTCGAATCCGAGGACTTCGGCCACCTCATACAGGTTTACTCCGTCGACCACGTCAGGCGGCGGCGGTTTACTGGCCCGCTGATGTTCCGCGACGGGTTCCACCCACGGCCGCAAGATACCGTGTTGAAAACAGGGATGCACCTTCCAACTGTCTGGTAGGTCCAGCTCGTAAGAGATGGCTCCCACTTTCCGCACGATCGTGAACGGCCCGTGGCGTTTATCGTCCAGTTTCTTCATGGGTCGATGCGTCTTCAGGTTCTTTCCCGACAGATACACCTTTCGTCACCCGGGTCTGCATCGCGCTTCTTATCGTAGAACCGCTTCATGGTCTCTTGTGCGGCTCGCATAGCCGCAGCTTCTTCTTCTCGTACAGAGTGCATTCGCTTCGCGAAGTCTTCGGCCGCCTCCGTTGGCACCGCCAGCCGGGGTTCTGTCCCCTTCCGCGGGTGGAAGCCCAGCATAGTGTAGAACGGGCTAAAGCCCGTCGTCGTGTGAACCTTGTCGTTGTAGCTGAACTCAGCCATCGACAGCCAATCCGCCCAATCGTCTTGTAGGAAATTGGTGAAAACCCGCAAGTATTGTTCGACCTCCTGGTTTACCCGTTCCGTCTGCCCGTCCGTCTGAGGGTGATAAGCCGTCGAGGCGTTTGACTTAACGCCAAGAGCTTAAGCAAGTCCCGCATGAAGTGGCCCACGAATATCTGCCCCCGGTCGCTGATAACCACCTCGGGAATCCCATAGTCCTTCCAGACGTGATCACGATAGAGCCGAGCGATCCCTTCGCCGCTGATGTGTTCGGTACAGGGGATAACCCGGATGGCCTTGCTAAGCCGGTCCACGATCACCGCAATAGAGTCATAGCCATTGCTCTCTGGCAGTTTGACGATCAGGTCGATAGAAATGTTCTGCCAAGGGCGCTCCGGGACCGCGTTAGGGTGTAGCGCTCCACGGGGTTTGGCAGGGAAAATCTTCGTCCGTTGGCAAGTGGGGCAAGCAGCCACATATTTCTTCGTGTCTTTTACCACGCTTGGCCAGTAGTAGTTCCGGGTTATTAGCTCGGCCGTGCGATACCGCCCGGGGTGTCCAGAAGGTAGTCGTCGTGGTGAGCGCGAGTAACCCGGTTGTCGCAGTAGCTCGTCGGCCGGTACGTAGACCAGCCCGTCCTTGGTTGCGTATCCGTCCACTTCTGCCCACCCGTTATCGCCTTCCCGTACCGCCTCCACCACCAGGTCCTCCCACTTGTCTTTGGCGTCCTTGATGTCCTTCATAAACTGGTCCCCCGGGGTGTCGTCTAGGACCGCGGGCATCGCCCGCAAGAATTCCGCGCCGGGTTGTCGAGAACCCGGTTCGCAAACCGCCCTTCTGGCAAGAGGGTAATGTTGGAGTTATCCAACTCTCCTCGTTCGTGTCCCCCACGCCTAGACAGTGCGTCCGTCTTGGTGTGCTGTTTCCCGGGTTTGTGCACTAGCACAAAATCGTATTCGCTAAGCTCTAGCGACCACCTCGCTTGTCGTCGGTTGAGCTTTTTTCGTTGTCGTGAAATATTCGAGGTTCTTGTGATCCGTCCAAATCTCGAATTGCTTCAGACTTCCTTGTAGAAAGTGGCGCCACTCGTACAACGCCCGCATCACGGCCAGCATTTCCTTGTCGTGGATGTCGTAATTGCGCTCCGTGTTACTGAGTCCCTTGGAGAGGAAGGCGATGGGCACCCATACCCCGTCCTGGCATTGCGTGAGGCATGCGCCGGTCGCAAAATCCGAGGAGTCCGCTTCCACCCTCCATTCTCCGTCGTCCGTCGGGAAATGGAGGACTGGTTCCGAGGTTACGGCGTCAATAAGCCGCCTGAATGCCTCATGTTCTTCTTGGCCCCAATGCCAACGGCGATCCTTTCGCGTGAGCCGGGTTAACGGCTTCGCCAGCCCTCCAAAGTCTTGGATAAACCGGCGGTAGAAGTTCAAGAATCCGAGGAAACTCTGGACGTCTTTCACATTCCGGGGTGTTGCCCATTCGCGCACTCCCGCGACTTTAATGGGGTCCATCCGAATCTTCCCATCCCCGATGATAACACCGAGGTACTCCACCTCTCGTTGTTCGAATTCGCACTTCTCGTGCTTCAGGAAGAGATCGTTGTCTTTGAGGATTTGCAGAACTTCCTTCACAGTTGCCCGGTGGTCGTCCAGATTGTCCGAGTAGATGAGGATGTCGTCCAGGTAAACAATCACTCGTCCTTCAGCGATTTGACGTTCGAATATCTCGTTCATCATGGATTGGAAGGTGGCCGGGGAATTGGTCAACCCGAAGAACATGACAAGGGGTTCCCACAACCCCCGATTGGTCATGAACGCGGCCTTTTCCTCGTCGCCTTCTTTGATCCGGATGTTATTGTATCCCCATCGAACGTCCAGTTTAGTGAACCAGGTTGCCTTACGGAGCATATGCATGATCTCCGAGATAAGCGGTATCGGGTATCGATTCTTGATGGTCAAGTCGTTCAACTTCCGGTAATCTTGAACGGGTCGTAGCTTCCCGTCTTTCTTCTTCACAAAGAAGAATGGCGAAGCCCATGGCGATTTGGACGGGCGTATTCTCCCCGTCTCGAGATGCTCCTTGATGAAGGCGTCCAACTCCCGCTGTTCCGCCGGGTTGAGCGGAATATTCCGCCCCTTCACGGGTTCTGCGCCGGGTTTCAGTTCGATAGCGTGATCCCATTTTCTACGCTCTGGTAGCTTGTCGAACTGGTCCTTTTCGAACACGCTGCGATAGTCCGCCAGGTAGTGTTCGGGTACATGGTCTTCCAGGCTTTGTTCCTGTTTCTTCTCTTGTGCTGCAGCGGCCAATTTGGTGGCAACGCTGCCCATCGCTCGCAGGTGGGCGGCATCCCGGCGAGGATTGACCTCGTCGGCATAAATCCGGGTTATAAAAACCCGGTCTCCTTCTTGGATATCTTCGTTGTCCTCCTCGTCCCATTGTTCTTGGAGACGTTCTCGTTTGCAGGAGGGAGGGCAGCGGGAGAACGTGAGCTCTCCCTTCTCCCAGTCCACCTCCGGGTTGTGTTTCTTCAACCAGTTATAGCCGATGATTACATCGCTTTTACCCGTGTTCGTAACCGCGAACGCGAATACTTCTGAGTGGTCCTTTACTGTGAGCCGCATTCGGGCTACCCGGGTTATCATCCCGGCTCGATTCAGTGTGCCGTCTGCATTGTAGACGGGAACTGGCAGGGGTAGGGGTTCCGTTTCTATCCCTTCGTTGTCGACGAATTTCTCGTTGATGAAGACTCCGGTGGCCCCACAGTCGACGAGCCCGGTGAGAGTATATCCTTTCAGGTTGTTCAACCCTTCGATGGTGACGGGGAGGAGTAGGGAGTTCCCGTTCACGGCGCGAATGAACGCGGGTGGTTCTCGCAAGTTCTCGAGCGCTTCCAAGGCTTCCGGCCTGTAGGTCGCCAGTAACCCGGCAACCAAGTCCGGGGTCACTTCTTCTCTGCGGTGGACGTTGGTCCAGTTCTTCAGATGTTGGCAAGCATTCCGGGGTTGCTCGCTCATCTTCGTCAGCAGCCTTTCGGCGCTTCCAACGGGGAGTCTGCGCCATTCCGCTTTCTCCGTCTGTTCTTTCTTGGTTTTCCTTTTCCGGGAGCGACCAGGGGAAGTGGCCCCTGTACTCCTTTCGCTTCGCTCGCTAGGCGTGATAGTTCCTTCTGCTTCGTCCGCCTCACTAGTTTCCGGGGTCAAAAGTTCAAATGAATTTGGGGATGCAACCGGTACATGTGAGGCGGGTATAGGTCGGGAGTGCGCAGTCTTTACTCCTGACCGTCGGAAAAATCCTGCTCGTCCTTTAGCGAGTACATGGCTCGGAACTGCGGGTCCTGCATCATCCGCTTGGGGCAGTTCCGAGCGAGGTGTCCCTCCTGCCCGCACGAATAGCACGTGGGGCGAGCGGTGTTGGCGTTTCCTTTGCCAACAGCCCGGTCGATGTCCATAGGCACCGGGGCGTTACCGCTGGTACCGGGGTTGGCCGGGTTGCTGCCAAAATGGGTCACCGGGTTGTTGCCCTGCTGGTTCGAGGAGCCGGCGGGCGCATTCCCGCCGCTGTTCGATCCCTTCGCGTGGTGCTCCGACGTCTTCCAGCCAGCCTTCTGCTGGGGCCTAACGTATCCGCCAGTATTGGCCTGGTGGAGCTTCGGGGGAGCGACGGCATGCGTGCCGTCCCGCAAACTCCCGTCCATGACCTGGAACGCGCGATGCAACCCGTCGTGGCGTATCGCGGATTCCTTCCACCCTTTATAGTCTGCTGGGAGGGCCGCCTGCCCGTAAACTGCTCGAATAACAGTGGCGTTCAACCCGGTCTTCAGCAGACGGATAAGGGTGACTTCTTCGTAGGCCGCGGTCTTGTTGAGAGAGTCGAGCACGGTGAAATATTCCGTCGCCGTGCTCTTGCCCTGGCGGAGGCGTTCCATCTTGGCTTGAGCGATCTCCACCTGAGCACCGCCTTTAAACGCCTCGATGACCGCCTTGCGGAAGTCCTCCCAAGTAGAGTAGGATCCCGTGGCGTTCTCGGTCTGCATAGCCAACACTACGTTGTTGGCCCACTGAGAGGCGGATCCGTCCTTCATGTAGGAGAGGGCGAAGGCGATCTTCGTGCTGTCCAAGGTGTAGGCGGTGTTCCCATGGAAGTTGAGCCAACAATCCGCCAGGAACTGGTCGACCTGCTCGGGGTCCCCCCCGAACGTACGGGGAGCAGCAACCCGAGGCTGCTTGGTGTTAAGCTTGACCTCTCCTTCGCCTCGTGCGCCTGCCTGGCGACTTTGGTTCGCAGAGTGGGACTCGCGAAGAGCTTGTAGCGCCTCCAATAGGAGGGTGTTCGACACCGCCCGTTCGCTGGAGGCCAGCTGCACTTGGGTTCGAAGCTCGTCCACGGCGTGCTTGAGGCTCGCGGCCTCCTGATGCGCGACCAGGGCTTGCTGGTATAGGAGCGCCGAGCGCTGGTCTATATTCTCGTTGGCGAAGTCGCCCGGGTCGGGCATGGTGAATTCTCCTTGGCCAGGGGTGGCCATCGTATCGTCCAGTCGGGTCGTCGGTTGGTTGACACTATTCTTTTGTCAGCACAGAGCTTGGTTGCAGGATTACTGCGACGTAGGCGGCTGGGCGATACAAGAAGATAGGCAAGTGCGTCGATTAAACTCTGGAGAATAGACTAGAATAGTGTAAAGATCTACTACTGAGGTCTAGGTTTATATAGTGCACTAGGAGCTAGGAGTGGAACAGGGACCGCTCCACAACAGTAAGGAGCCAGGGTCAGGAGTGACGGTAAGGAGGGAGGAACCAGGGGTGGAGTCCAGGAGTTAGGGATTGAGGAGGGGTCTGGCGCGGCAGTGATCCGGGTTCAAAGGGGTAAAGGGGTGGTCAAGAACCCCGAAGGGGTAAAGGCAAGAACCCGGATCCGGGTTGTTGGTGATGGGTGAAAAAGGTGAAAAATGAGTGGATCATGACAGTCAGTTCCCCCCTCAGGCTCAGTCTGCCGGGGCTTGAACTGACCTGGTGGCCGTCTCTTCCTACTTTGGTCCTGCTCACGGTGGTTTGCCTGGATAGATGTGATCAGTAGCCCACCAAAATCCTACTTTGGTCCTGCTCACGGTGGTTTCCCTGGATAGATGTGATCAGTAGCCCACCGAAATCTTTCTCGCCCTCACATGCGTAAATTCAAATCATTCCCCCCAGATTTCCATAGATGATATGGGCATTGTGCACAATCATCAATGCAAGGCTGCATACGCGCTTAGAAGGAATGTCTCTGTCCAGGGCCCGGGGCGTAGTTGTTATGATGGGAGACGCCGTAGGTTTATCCCATCTAGAATGAAAAAATTGCGTCGGAGATCTACGCCATCCACATTCATTCAAGAATGTAAGATACGCCTCAATTTGGAAGTGAATCATTGTTGCTCTCAGTCCGAGCGGCCTTTGGAAGTTGACCCTATGTTTGGCTCTGCTTGGTTGATCAAAATGTGTAGCGTTCTGTCACGGGACCGTATTCTTCCTTTTTTCCCCTTCACTTTTCAAACTTGACTTGAAGCTGTCTGTCAACCACGACATGCTGCGCCCCCCACACGCGACTACTTTTGGACTACATGTACTTGTAGGCTCCCTCCCGATTTGCTCCCGATACTGAGC
The DNA here is from genome assembly GCA_029203975.1 of Mycena vitilis. Classification (NCBI taxonomy): domain Eukaryota; kingdom Fungi; phylum Basidiomycota; class Agaricomycetes; order Agaricales; family Mycenaceae; genus Mycena; species Mycena vitilis. The sequence continues at coordinate 114,569 of JARGYF010000095.1, read as the reverse complement.
TCGAACAGCTGGCAGCCCGCGTGGATGATCGACTGGGATCGACTCTCGACCAGTGCCTGTGCGAGCGAGTCGAGGAACGCAGACTCACACAGGCCTCTACAGACCTCCTGTACCATACTGTCGTAGGATGTGGAGGAGACTCTATTCCAAAAATGTCCTCTTACCAAAATCGTCTGCGTCCCTCCGACCCTCTGCACGATAGCCGCTGCTGCTGAAGCACATGTGCCATGGCGTTCCCTCGTTTACTGGGCATAATGCCGAATATCTCGATTTCTCTCCGGACTGTCATAGACTGCCATGGACTTTCTTGCCAACGGATGGTCGAACGATGGGAGGACGGCGGGGCTGTGTGGTCCCCGCTTCATGATAGAATGCACTGAATGCACTGAATTACCGACGCCGGTAGTGGATCCAGTCACTCCGGATCCATGACCTCCCGAGGCGACTCAGTGGCCACTCTGGTTCTAGGCTTAGCTCTGCTCCCCTGGACCTGAACCTTGCGGCCCAGCTTGAGGGGGGCGCTGCCAGTTTCATTCTGCTAGCAATGACAATGACACTAGCATACTTGCCATATGGGACGTCGACCTCGGCCTTCTCGCTCGAAAACGCTGGCAAAAGAACGGGGTCGCACGGGTTGATTGGAGTTGAGCGTTTAATATTGTAAAATGAGAATGCTAAAGATCTGTAGCTATGTACCGATTGCGGACACCACTGGCACCAGTAACTTCGACAGAATTCCTAGCGCCGTGTGCCATGGTTTATTTCGTGCGAGCCCTCGGGGTTTGTTGCTGTCCATGGCTCAAGTAAATTCGAACGACTTTGCATGGAAGACCCCTCCCAACCCATCCCTCACTTTATTCCAAGCAGGTCGGTTGTTGCAATATTCACATGTGTCTTGAACTTATTCGGCGTCAAGGGACCAAGCGATGATCGGCACTATCCATACGATCAGCGTCGATCAATGTCTTCCTCGAGTCTTCTTTCGTCTAACCCAAGTCTAACCTCTGAATTTCGAGGCTCTCTCCCCCAAAGCTAGACCCCTAATCAATGGCCACCAAACGGAATTAACCCACTTTTTTTTTTTTGGCTGGGACCCTGATAAAAGAGCGATCCACAAATGAGCGACAAAAATAGCGATCCCGCCTGCCATCAGTGGCGGATCACACAGATGAATTGATTCGTTGATGACAGGGAGCAGTTTACATTTTGTATCGGCGACGCCGAACGATGAAAACTTGACCTCTCTTTTCTCTGCGAGGGATGCGTTGGAAGCAACACTCGGATCGAGCTCATTGTCGACAGGCGGTGGTCCGCGGAAGTCAATGATCGACACCGACGCGCCGCAGGAAGCTCCAACAGCAAGCGCGCATCTTCAGCTGGTACTCAGATCGAAGCCGTATGTCTGGTTCTCTCACGCCGTTGTAGATATATAAACGGGTGTCGGAGCATGGCGTCGCCACCCTTGGATCAGGGCCACTTTGTCGGTCGCTTTCTTGCTGCGGTTTCTTTCCCCGCGTTCGCGCTCCCTGCTACGCTCTTTACGCGCTTGAATTCTTTCCGTTCGAATCATGCCCGGAGTAGAACTCCTGTGCGTGCTTCTTTCATTTTCCGCGGCCGCTTTGCTGATTCGCCACGACAGTTTTGGGCCTATGCTTATCGGTGCGTAGTTGCGCTGGCCTGTGGCTCTTCATGAATCTTACTCGCGGCTTGCAGGCGTCACGCTGAACATGATGTTATACGGGGTGCGTTATCCTTCCCTTGCATTCCATTCGTAACCTAACGACTAGCAGACAATGTTTACGCAGGTACTTTCCAAATTTGGGACAGCGACGTCCAGTGGATGAGCTCCTTGTAGATGATCTCATATTATCAACGCTATACCGAGTGCGTAGCAGCATAGTGGATGATCGCAGAACGATTCATATTGATGCGCGTTGAAGTGATTCTCGCTGGATTCGACTCTTCGTCCGTCCCTTTTGCTCTGCGTACTTGTCGTTGTCGCTCAAGTTTGTTCGGCTTAGATGCTATACTTGCTCGTCGTTCAAACGGCCAATGTCTTTGTTGAATTTGGCATCGTGTATCAGGTACCTTTTTTTTCAAGTCATGAAAAAAATACTTATGCTTCAATCAGCCTTTGATAATAAATTTCGGTCAGTGGTTCAGAATCGTGCCTCATGAGCTCCGGCTATATTCCAACACAGGAAGTCCACTGGCGCTCGCCAAGATACCGACATTGCTGCCCGGAGGTAGACACATTGCTCATGGAAATTTCACAGTACATATATTGACGTTCATGCTGCAGATTCCATCCTCATAGTCAGTTGATGACTCGTCGCAATTGCCAGCTTTTGAACTAAAATGTCGCAACAGACCATCGTGTCCGCGCCGATACAATTATTCACTGCGTGGTCGGTGACATTCATCTTCGCCCTCCGTCGCCTGCTAACCTCGATCATTGCAGGCGCATCAGTGGTACGCCGGTATCATTTTTTCCACTCAAAATTGCCAACGAAAACAATCCTTGCAGTCATCACCGGCTCCTACATCTTGCCCGCAATCATATCCTTTCTCTCGTTCGGCTCTTTCGGTGAGTCATTTTGAAAGAGTGGGTTTTTGATTCCGGTCTTCAACCTTTTCTTCAGCCGCTGGCGTCACAGTATCGTACATGGTGGCTACGCACCCCGAGTTCCGACAGTTCGGCAGTATCGGGAACGTGGTTATCGTGTGGCTTTCACTGAGCGCGGTTTGCGACATTGTCATTGCTATTGGAATGAGCCACGCTCTGGTCAGTCTGTGCTTCCTTGCGGTCAACTTGCCCCTTCAAATGCGTCCGGACAGTACACGCGCAAGACGGGATTTACCCAGGTTGATGGTCAGATCAATCGGATTATACGGAGTGCGTGCATCATCTCCGCCGCTTTGGAGCATTATAATACAAGGTCTTTTCTAATTACGAACCTAGTGACTGTCGAAACGGGTGCGTTAACCGCGTTAACGGCCCTGGCCGATATCACGATCTTTTTGGCGTTGCCGGTACGCAGGTTTCTCGCACTTGGCCACCGAGCGCTCACTGTTCTTACAGGGTACATCATTGTACGTTCGCACAAAGGTCGTAGGGCCGAGCTCTAACAGCTTCTTCAGGAACTTTATAGTGGACTTCCCACTGTCGAATCTCTACACATGCTCTCTCCTGGCCATGTACGTCCCGCATTCTGGCAACACTGTGGCTGCAGCTGAATTGTGGGCAGGTTGAACTCGCGCAAGCGACGAAAGAACACCGATATTGAGCTCAGTGGGAGTTCAGCACACATGTCGACGTCGCACACACGTAGCCAGAACACCACTCGGCCCCCGCCTCCGCCGTCGTTCCAGAGCCACTCAAAAATGGTCAGTTCTCTCACACCATTCTCCATCAAAATGTAGTCGCTTACCGAACAAAGATGCAGCACTCTCAGCCGGTAACCGATTTCTCCCCGTCGTACGGGCGTCGTTAACTAATACTTCCCCGGTAGAAGTTCGAGATCCTCACGACAACACAAAAGATGGTGACCACGGATAGCGGTGACTTCTATGACTATAATGGTCAGGAGCTGGATGGTCAGAAACCCAAGCCCATGCGAGTGCAGCTGGACCGCGCGCCAAATTCCAACTCATCGTGGGACCGAACCTTGCCGGATACTAATAGGTTTTAGGGATCGGGTCATGTCATGTATGTACACTGTATAACCATTAATGGAACGGACGCAGATACCAGCTCCGTGAGCTTACGGGTCACGACCGCGGTGATTTTATGCGCGTCGGACAACGCGTCGGAGGACGAGACGCGAATTCATTCTCGAACCGGGTGAGCGGCACGTGGCCGTGTCTGTGTGCGTTTGTTTAGGAGCCCTGTTTATCCCTTGGGAGGCCGGATACCGGGTTCGGATAAAATCGCAAAAATTTCGACTCAAGGTGGGAGGAAAGTTCGGGTAAAACAAGGGGTCGGCCGAAAAATCTCAGAGCAAAAGTCCGGATGAGGAGGAAAATTTTGAAAGAGGTCGGAGCAAAGTTCGGGTAAAGCTGTGCTTAGTCTACACATTTGACCCCGAGATCAATGTCGGTTGCTGGAGCTATTAGTAGACACTTTCGGGGCTGACTCGCTCAACTTACGACTACCGCACCTTGACCGCACCGACACTAAGGAGACGTGTGATCTCGGAAGAATTTGTTGATTGGGCGCTCAAATTTCTCACAACATTCCATGGCGTTGAACGAGGCCATTACAGTCGACTCAAACGACGAAGACGCGCTACGCTACTCGCGCATGAATGGGATCCAAACAAATGGATTGTGTGCGACAGACTATACCAGGATGTTCCTGCCGTGTTTGTGGCAGCTTGACCGTCGCGTCCTGTGAATCCCCCATACTACTTGCCTACCACCCAAGGACATGTCGATTTCCTGCCTTCTCTCATTCCAGCTACCACCAATTTCAGATACCAGCATTTTTGACATTGAGGAAGCTGAGGAGGATGAGGACTAGCATCGCGGGGATCTTTTTACGGTTTTAGCGGCCTCAAATCAATTTTTTTTTGGAAAATTGGAGGTTAGATTCAAAGTTCGGGTAAAATCAGGTCCAAAGTCGCACTAGATGCAGAATTCGGGTAAAAGTTTGGGGTGGGACCGACCAAAAAGTTCGGGTAAAACTTTTCGGAGGGCCAAAATCAGTATCCGACCTCCCATGGGATAAACAGGGCTCCTGTTTGTTTTCACGTTTCTTCAAAATTCTTGGTTCTCTCCTCCATCTTGCCCATTGGGGTTTGGCTGCTGCTACGACACGATGGCGTACGCCATGGCTAACCTAGCCAGACCGCCCATGCAGACCGCCCTGACCGATCCCGTAAAATGGAACACGGATTGGGAAAATCTACTCGCGAACCAAGCTCAGCACATCTCCCCTGCGGAGGTCGTCCAGTGGGAAGCGATGCGGTTTGCCATGAACCCCGACATGATGAAAGAGGGGCTGCTCACATACCAAAGTCTTCTTGGCAGCCTCATCGGCGTCCAAGTGTCGATAACGAGCGACGCGACGCTGTACTTTGCGCGCGATGACCTAAAGAACAAGTGGATGAACACGAGCCCTGCGGTGCGTGGAAAGCATGCTCTGATTGGGCTGTCTGGTGCCTGCTCGATTGCGAAGAATCTGCACGATGCACGGATGCACTGCAGGGAGTTGAGGCTCGCGCGCCTTCAAGGAGACGGTCGGGTTGTCTTGGACTTGCTCAAGGCCGTCATGGTGCCGAACACTCACGCGGAGCAGATGAAGCTGCTGGAGAAACCTCTACATGTTCCTGATGCTGCTTGGGATGCGTATGCGGACCTCCAGCAACGATCTTCGCCGACCGATAGCGCAAAGTTGGCTCTCGGGAACATTCTTACGCTGAGGACGAAGCTGATTTGTGGGTTTTCTTCCGCCGGCAATATTCAGTCAACGCTAGATTTCTGCAGGTCATGTCCTACATTTCACTATCCGGTCCTTCCTGGGCGAAGAATTACCAAAAATCTCCGTCAATAAGCAGAAGAAGATCAAAACAGTCCCTGAACCCTTTCCCGCCCAAGGTCAAGGTGCAAAGGCTGCGGCCAAGGAGGCCAAAGATGCGTTGAAGGCTCGTCAGAGTGCCCGCACGGAGCGTTGCTCATATGTTGGCTGTGGCAAGCCCAACGATGGAACTGAAAAGTTTCCTCGCTGCAAGACGTGCTGGGAGGTGAACAAAGTAGAGGTCCTGTATTGCTCCGCGTTCGTTCGTTTCCATCCCCCTCTCTCTTGTAACTGACATCCATACTTGTGCAGTGTATGCCAAAAGGCGGACTGGAAGGTGAATCACAAACCCATCTGCGGCAAAGCGCTAAGCTTCGATTCGGCCTCGAAGCCCAAAGTTCAGGCCGCGGGGCTGGGCTCCTCGTACGCTGAACCCGTCATCGGGCCTCCCGCCGGGAGCTACAAACGCTCGCCTTTACTCGTGGAATTGATCAAAAAGCTCAACGAACCTCCTCAATACGATTACATTTTCGGGAATAGCTTGGCTAACATAGACTTTCACAATCCCGAAGTAAAACTCGCCTTTCGCCAATGTCGCGAGAAGGCGATGGCTACTGGGGATCGGCAGAGTGTCGCAGTTATGGCGCACTTCCTTTGCTGGACTTCGATAGACGACAACCTCGTTCAGCGAGGCGTTACACCGAACGTGATAGTTGATCAGCTAAAGAAGGAGTACCTTTTTGACGAGCTTCACCTGGCCGTCACCGAGATGCAACAGCGACAGAATATGGACCCGTTTAAACGACCGTACGTGGATATTTCACTTCCTATCATGTTGAAGTTCTTGGATCAATTCCGTTCCGCAGGGTCCTCCTTTCTACCATGCACCCTCAGGTCTGGTTCACATTCTGCACCGGGACGAATGTCCACAGACGAGTTATTCTGGGGTAGGTTGGGCATGAGGCCAATAAACCGTCGCCGTCGGACGGGAAATGATGAGCCAATGTATCCTTTCCTCATATAAATCCATGCCAAGTACCCTTACATAGTACATACCCACTTTTCAACATGGCTTGAACCAGGTAAACGAGGACTGAAGACTTGAAACTCCTTTGCCCCCGCTTACCATATTACCCCGGACTACCCCGGACTCGGACTCGGATCGAAGCCCCGAGCAGTGGGATTTTTTTTTCTCCCACATGGCCCTTGCCGTCCCTTGCCGGCGACCGTGGCGCCGACACTCTTTTCAGTGCTTCACCATAGGATCTGGGTCCAACGCCTTGTAAAGGACTAAGCTCAGTGGGCGACAAGTCGATCACGCTTTGTTCCAACTTCCACAATCGGTTTTGAAACAGCGCCTCAGGATCTGAATGCCGGCTGATACCTCAGGAAAAACACCAGCACGTCGTGCACCACGACGCCCAGCGACAGAGGAGGAGCAGAAAGACATCGAGCTGAAGCGTCTTCGCGGTGTGTGGGTTTTGGGGCGGATCGCATTCGAATAAAGTCTCACAAGGGCGCTGTAGGCGAGTTATCATGCGCAGAATGTAGACGGCTGAAGCTAAAGTGCGACAAGAATGTGCCGTGTGGTTCGTGCCTCCGCCGAGGGTGCGAGAGCATATGTCCCTTAGGTGCGCTGATTTTTCGTTCACCGAGAATTGCATGATTTAACGACCCATACAGGAAATTTGTCGGCAGGGCAGGGGACGAGGTGCTGCTCTTTTTTCTCCTGAAAAGGTCCCTTCGTTGAAGGATTACTGCTGCAAGGTTTATCTTGGCCGACACAGACCAACTACACTCGAAGATCGCTGAGATGAGCCAGCGTATCCGCCAGCTTGAGGAAGCCCTGGCCATTCTCCAAGCTGTCGTGTCGAACGAGCGTCATCCGCTCCTTGCCACCGATCTGCTCAGTATCAAGTTCGCGGCGGAAGCGCCTGTGCGCACGGACCCTCCAGTGAATGACCAGCCTCCTCCCATCGATGCGCTAGGAACCTTGACCTTGGGCGACTCAGGCGAGGTCAAGTACTTTGGCCGTTCAGCCGGGTCGGAGACTCTCTTAGTTGTAAGTCGACCCCTCACAGTTTGCGTGACAGCGATATCCACAATGTTTGCAGGCTGAAGACTATTCAGACGAGGACGATGATCCGTGTCTTCAAGACCCGCCGCTGCCCGCCGACATCGCCGAGATCGGAGGCCTGTTTCCCTCTGGGCACGCACGCGCCGCCAAGCTACAGCGCATCCGCACGCTGCTGCCGTCGTACGGTCGCGCGGTGGACCTCTGTGAGCAGTATCTCGGGCACGGCGCGCTTTTCTTTCGGCCTATCAAGCGGGACGAGTTACTGGGGCCGTTCCTCCAGGCCCTATATGCGCCACAAGACACGGCTGAGGACGGTAGTAACGCGGACGCGCCACATGCGCTCGCGGTGCTCTATTTCATACTCGCCCTTGGTGCGCTGCTCGACCTGCGGCTTCCGCCGTATAATGCGGAGGCGGAGCGCTTCTACTGCGCGGGGCGGGCGGCGATCGGGCTGCGCCCCGTGTACGACTCGCCCCTCGTCGACACCGTGCGCGCTGTTGGCCTGATGGCGACGTACCATAGTCACGCCGGGAAGAAGTACTCGCGCGACAGTGCATGGTGCTTGATGAGTATTGCCAGCAAACTGGCACAGAGTGTACGCCTGCCCTCTTTCTCCAGTCGGAGCTGTCGCTCACTTGGCACTTCAGATAGGACTGCGTGAGTTTGTTCGTGGGGGCAGGGACTTCGCTCACAAGCACACAGATCGTGACAGCGCCCGGTGGAACATGGACCCCAAAACGGTACAGAGCCGCAGGTTCGTCCCCCACTCCCATGGCTGACCTTTAGTATGCAGCTGACGGAACGATAGGACCCTATTCTGGGAGGTATTCAGCGCGGACGTCTCGCATGTATGCTCATATTCTGCCTATCCGTTTGTCGTGCTAGCTGACACCCTTACTCAGAGTCTTGCGCTTGGCCGCCCACCTGCCATCGACCTCTCGTACGTCGATTGCGAGTTCCCAGAAGACGACGAGTGCTTGCAGACAGATCAGGGTGAAATGCGCTACGGGAGTAAGTGATCCACCGCCTCCTTGCTTGTCCCCGAAACTCACCTCCCCCCAGTCTGGCGCTCGAGGTACTCCTTTTCACGCGACATATGGGCGCCACTTGCCAAGGGGACTCTGGCTGCGAAGCCTCCTGGGTACGCCGCTCTGCTCGACCTCGACCGGTGTGTGCGCGAGCTGAGCGTTCCCGAGTCATATAAACCGTGCGTGTCGTCTGTCCCGGTCAACCTCCGCCCTTAACTCAGCAGCAAACAGATATCCCACGCGTGCGGATGGAGAGCAGGAGTACTACTCTAGCGCTGCGAGTCTGCGGGGCGCTTATTCCAGTCAATATCGTGCAGTCAGTGCGTCGCTGTCTCCTTCTTTCGTTATACCGTACAAATTCATTATGTGCTCCCCAGCGATGATCTACCTTCACCGGAGCTTTTTCGCGCAGGCGATGCTCGACTTTCCCACGAACCCGCTGCGCAGCCCGTTCGCTACATCGTTCCTCACCGCCTACCGCTCCGCGAGCGTCATCATCAAGGCGACAGCATACCAGTTTGACCGCTGTGCAGACATGGCGATGCGTGTATGGTTCCTACTCCATCAGACGTTTTCTGCGGCGGTGCGAACCTCAATATCCTGCCGCGCTCGATGCTGAAGGATCTGAATCTGATGCAGGTGATCGCGGGGACGGTCGTGACACTATCGCCGCGGTCGAATTTCGCATCAAACGCGCTCATTGATCTGGGGCTCGCGGTCGACATCTTCGAACGCACCGCGCCGCAGTCGCATCGCGCCAAGCTCGCTTCGGTAGGTCCTGACCCTCTGCCGCTTGTACCACGCCGGCTTAGCGCTCTACAGGCTGTCCTAGCCAAGCTGAAAGAGCGCGCCGTGCGCGCGTACACGCAATTCGCCGTCGCCGCCCCGGGTGTGGGCCCCGTGCACGCTCCAGATGCGACGCCACCGGACAATACGACCACGGATGAGCTCGCGATCTTTGGCGGGCAGACGCGAGTGCTCGCGCTGCACAAACGGCGAAACAAGTCCACGTCGGCGTCCCCGCAGTCGCGAGAGAGCCCGTCGTCGCCCGGAGGGGTGAGGCACGCTGCCGGCGCGGGTGCGGCGCCTGGGATGGTGGACGAGTTCCCGTGGCTTGACGAGCTCGTTGCTGCGAACATGAATGTCGATATCGACGATCCCACCATGGGCATGCCTGCGGTGGGTCGCTCTTTTCCCTCCCGCCTTTCGCTATATCTGAGTGTGCTAATTGGGACACAGGATATCTACAGCATGCTGTATTTGCAGGATGCCGCCTCCACTAATATGCCGCAGCCGCAATTTGACCCGCTGCAGATGGGGATGGGCATGGGCATGGGAGCACCCATCGCCGCGAGCGGTGGTGGGGCGGATGCGATGGTGGAGCTGGGGTTGACGAGCGAGTCAGGGATGGACGCGGCGTGGCTGGCGTTTATCCAGCAGTGCGGGGTGACACTGAGAGGCAGTCCCGTTCAGATGGATGAATCTATTTCGTTGTTCGATTAATGTTGTAAGTATGTATGTACTTGGTATGTACTGATACTTTTGTCTATGTCCAACGGGGATAGAGTATGGCGGCCAGGATTTGCTGAAATGATTCCCGTAGATTCCCGTCATGCGTTGAGCTCAGAGTTGGTATCGCGAGCGACTCAGCAAGCGTCGAGGACTGTTTGCGTGTATTATTCGCGTCGCCGCATACTTATCTCTGCCAACTTTGACTCAACTTTAACTTATACGACATCGGACAGACTACCGCTCCGGACCTTCCCTGTACTTGGGATCCTAAAAAAATCAGACATATCTGTTGAATCCTATTCACCGACGGCAGCGGGTCAACAACTTCCAGCAAGCCGTCCCGCACCATCGTCACAGGACAGGTGGCAGAGCCTGAGGTTCTTTTTTGGATCTTCGCGGCCGCGAACACGCCTGAACACGCGCCGTGGCCCATTATAGCGAGCTCCTAGGTCTAAACGATCGACATTGCTACCGCATGATTTCCGTACGGAAGTCACGATTCAGGTAAGTACAAGCCCCTCTTCTAGTATACGACCAACTGCAAACCCAAGATAAAAGCTGGCCATCAGGCTTTCGACCGGCACTTTTTCTTCTAGGACGGGGCGCTACTTCGGAAGCACAGCCTGGTTGGTCCATCTTGTCAAACGTTCTGATATCCAGCGGGAGGCACTAAGAAAAGCCGTTCTTGTGGGAAAGCTGTAAAGCACCGCTCTCAACTCGCCAGTCATGCTCCCAACTGAGAATGCAGGCCTCAAATTCGTGAGTGCAATACGGGTCCGAAATAAAAACGCCTTTCACTGAACGATCTTGCCCAGATCATCATTGGTGCATCGATAGCTGGCAAGTGATATCGCCCGCGACAACGGAAAGGAACCAGTGGATGACCGATTATCACAGGATTAACCTCCGCAATAGCCTTGAAAAAGTCGGGTCATACAGTCCTCGTCTTAGAGAAAGCGTCCCAGCTTGGGGGAGCGGATTCGGTGTGTCTCTGTCTGTTTCCATCGAAGATTTCTCAGCGCGCGCAAAGATTCCCAGCGGCGGTGCCAGGTAGCTTTGGTGCACAACTCCTCCAGTCTCTCGCTAATACGATAGCCAGACTACCGCCCAATGGCTGCAAAGTCCTCTTTGACTGGGGTCTGGAGAGCGAAATTAGAGAGAACGCAGTGGTTGGCGAGGGGTTCATGCTTTACGAATGCAAGTGCCCTTGTATTGCTATCTGCACGCCGGACTGAAGGAAGCATAGATGACCCAAAAGAGACGGAGTCTGGGCGAGAATACATCGGTTCACCATATACTTACCTCCGCACATCCCGACTCACACATCTTCCAGGACTCAACCGGTGGGATCGCGAACTTTTGGAGGAAGCTAGGGGTGACTTCCTTCAGATGCGGGTCAGTCTCCGCTGGTTCATATCTCCAAGGGAAACGCGAGACTTTTTAAACAGCATGGAGACCTTCTACAGACGCTGTACAATGCAGCAATGAAAGCGACGTCCAATCAGAAGGGCAGCACACTGGGGACGGTCACCGTGCTCTTCGACGTGGAGGTCACAGATATCGACTGCGACGCCGGCAGTGTGACTTTGCGCTCGGGCGAGACGCACTCTGCGGAGGTCATTATCGGTGCCGATGGTGCCTCTGGCATCGTCAGGAAACTTTTGATGAAAGAAAACGTGAACCAAGGCACGGACGAGACCAGCGGCCTGGCGGTCTACAGGTACGTAAAACAGTCATTGACATCGCGACCTTTTTTTTTGTTGAATAATAACTATTCGACTTCAAGCACAATTATTCCCAAGGCCGTTGCTGTAGAGGACGAAGAGCTTGTCAAACTGTACGATTATCCCCAGGTAAGTATGTGCGGGTGATCACTAGTGGCATTCCAACATCGTCTTGCAGAGTAATATGGGTACAATCTTAATTGGACCCAATCGAGGTTCGTCAAAAACCATCACAATGTATGGGTCTAATGCCCTTGTTCCAGGCGCGAAAGTATTCCTGGCAGTAAGCAATGCTGTCTTGAACTGCAAGCCCAAACATCTCATTGATACTTCAGGGAAAAGACCGAGACGTACTGCTATGGGTTTATACACCCGACAGCTCCCAAGACGGATCCTGGAGCGAGGAAGCTGAGCGCGACATACGTGAAGTCGTTGGCGCATGTGATCTCCTGTCAGTAAATTGGCAGCTCCCTCCGCTTTTGCCTTAACATTTCAATAGCATGCAGAGGCTAGTCGCGCACGCAGGGCCTTCGACCTGTGTCCAGTTCAAGGCACACTGCGACTTGGACTCTTGGGTCTCTGCGAGCGGAAAGGTCATCGCCATCGGCGAGGCAGCGCATCCGTTCCCGGTTCGTGAGTTTTTTCTAAACCGTAGCGGAAGTCTAACTGTCCGGCAGCCCATCTCACTGCACAGCTGTTCCGTCGCAATCGAAGATGGCGCCTGCATCGGGAAACTGTTTTCACATACCCGAAATCCCAAACGCATCAAGGAGTTCCTCCACGCGTTCGAAGAACATCGGTGAGCTCGCAATTTCCGCGCCTTTCACGATTCCCGAGATTTTGTTCTGGCTTGAATTCGCAGCAAGCCTCGTTGTGCGCACATCCGCCAATCCGAGCAAAATCATGTCGATTTCATCACCCTTCCTGACGGCGAGGAGCAGATTGCGCGCGACGCTCGAATGCGTGCTAACCATGCCGCTGGGCTAAATGTGCTGGACACGCCAGAATCAGATATGCAAAACCTATGGGACGACATGCGGCTGGTGTAAGTGAAACCCTGCGATGTTTACTCCGTTGATAAAGGTTCCCCAGATTTGGATACGATCCTGCTGATGCGGCAGACGAATGGTGGGTGTCCTGGGGCCGGCTTCGTGACTTGGCTGCAAGCACCGAAAATGCGGAAAACCCGACACAAGAGGAACCAGATGCATTATAATCCCGGTATTAAATCGAGTAGGTAAACTCCGCCCTCCCAAAATATTTATGAAAGTGCCGTTTGGCGCCGAGTGCACGGACCAGTGAGCATTTGCTTAGATTTGGCAGCAAATTCAAGCATCGCCACCACCGACCTCTTCCTTGATCACCGCTTGGAAGTCTGCCCCCACCGCCGTATCCGTTTCAGAGAAGCCAATCACCTCTGAAATGCGCGGACACGAGGCAACAATGATGGAGTGGATCGCCAAATGCGACCACGGCACCACAAGGACCCGACCCATTGAGGACCGTGCTGGGTTCGAGTAGTATGAGATGCACACATTTTCAATCAATCCCTCTTCACTTTGATTTGTTGCGGCTCTCAAGCTGATACTTGGTACTTTAGGTCGAGAAGCCGTTGATATATGTGAATGACTATGGTTTAAACGTCCCTCCTCAAGAACGAAGAAACATGTACAACGCCCACTGCTGGGTTTGAAAGTCTGAACTGGAGACGATAGCCTTCAAAATATTCCACGAGCTAAAGATAGGTCTTGGCTCTGTTAGCGCCTCAGGTACGTCCGTTGCCTGATGAACCGGTACTAATAGGTTAGAGGAATACCACCATTGGCTATGGAATTTATGTAAATTTAGCTTCATCGCGCGTTCGACCTAATGCTTCGGCAGGGGCATCGGTAGTGGACGCCCTCTTTACGGACGGTACATTTACAATTTTACGCCGCGTGCAATTACACGTACCCCCACGTCGGAGCCTGTGCTGAGGCTCACCGCTCGCGGGGCTTACGTTGTAAAAGCGGAGCTCATGATCTAGATAAATCATATGGATTCTCACCACTTTGCGAACAGCATTAGGCTTAGGAATAGAACTGAAGGCACGATAAGTGATTTACCCGTCGAAGAACTCTTTGAACTTTTCAACTGCATGCACATTGGCCATCATGGGTTGAACAGGCCTTTTGAAGCGATAACCCTCCCTATCCACTGAAGTAGATTTTTTTCACATAAGCTACACGCACGCAAATGTGAACACCTGCTTGATCGAGTTTGAATTCGTAAAGAAAGAGAAAGAGAATACTAAATTTGTCATATGTAGACCGTACATTCTCGAGGACAGGAAAGCATGAGATAGGATATCGCGTAATACATTCGAGGCTCGTGGGGGCATTCACTTCAAGATAACTTGCTTACGAACACGTATATCGCTGCAGAACTTCACCCAGTTTTGGGGAGACATGCTGGAGAGGAGGACACTGACAGCACAATAAATTGAGAGGCTACACAGAAAGAGATAAAAGATAACGCACGGGCGTTTGAACGGGTCCCTATTCTGTCGCTGCTGCATCTCAGCGACAGCCAACGGAAGTTCATCGAAAGAATACTCTTTCTTCAGCTGAGCGACTATCACATTGGGTGTGGCCCCTTTGCCGACAAAGCGCTGGTCTTCCATGGTCATCCAGCACAGGAAGTGCGCCATGACTGCAATACTCTGCCGATCCCCCGTCGTCATTGCCTTCTCGCGGCATTTGCGAAAGAGGGATTGGGCCTCGGGGTCGGGGAAGTCGATGCAGATGGGATCCAAGGCGTCCGCAAAGATATAATCAATCTTCGGGGCTCTGTTAAGCTTCTTGACTAGATCCTCGAGCAAGGACGAGCGCGTATAGTTCCCAGCGGGAGGCCCGATGACGGACACCGCAGGCGCAGGAATTGCCGCCGGTTCAAGGCTCGGTTGGGGGCGCTTCTGAACTGATTCTGGAGTCTGAGACTGCGGCTCCAGTTCAGCAGGTGAAGGACCCAGTCCGGTCAGTTTGGGCTTGGACACCGCGTCGAAATTGAGGGCTTTACCACAGATCGCTTTGTGGTTTGCTTTCCAGTCGGCTTTTTGGCATGCTCTGCATAAAAATATGAGATGTCGAACTTGAGGTTATAGAACGTATGAAATAAACGAACGCAGAACAATACAAAACTTCTCTCTGCTTCTGCTCCCAACACTTTTTGCATCGGGAGAACTTCTCGGGTCCGACTTCCGGCCTGCGACAACCGACGTAAGAGCAGTACTCGTGGCGCGTGCTCTGGCGAGCTTTCCACGCGGCCTTATTTTCTTTGGCGTTAGCCTTGGCACCATCCCGTCCGAGAAGCTGCTCCATCACAGTCTCGCTGTACTCCGCACTCGGAAATGATTCCGGGTTCTTTTTCTTGTTGAATTTTACAACATCGATCTTTGGCAATTCTTCGCCCACAAAAGACCTGATGGTAGCATGCAGGAAATGACCTGTTGAAAGTTATCAGCGACCATCCCATGCGGGCGCCACGATGTGAAACGATATACAGATGAGCTTCGTTCTCAGGGTTAGGATTTCCCCAAGAGCCAACTTTTCGCTGTCGCTGGGCGAGGATCGTCGCTGAAGGTCAGCACATGCATCCCAGGCAGCGTCGGGGAGATATCTGGGCTTCTCCAGCAGCTTCAAGGCTTCCTGAGGATCCTCCGGCACCATAATGGCCTTGAGCCAGCCCATGATGATCCGCCCATCTCCCTTCAATCGCGCAAGCCTCAACTCCCGAGCACAGTATATACGCGCATCGTGTAGGTTTCTGGCGATCGCACAGGCGCTCGACAGCCCGATAAGGATGTGTTTCCCGCGCAACGCAGGGTCTGCGCTCAGCCACTTGTTCT
This sequence comes from Mycena vitilis, assembly GCA_029203975.1. NCBI lineage: Eukaryota > Fungi > Basidiomycota > Agaricomycetes > Agaricales > Mycenaceae > Mycena > Mycena vitilis. Next base: position 98,824 of record JARGYF010000095.1, on the reverse strand, counting down.
CCAGATCGTCGCGAACGAAATAAAGCTGCGCGTCTTTCGTGATCCACAGTTGGAGGCTCGAGAGGCCACCGAGGAGGCTTTGGTACTGGAGCAAGGACGCATCCATCCCATCTGATTCTGTCGCGAGCAGCATCGCGCGCGTATGGATGAAGTCCGCTGGGGACATGCGCTGCACTCGGTTTCCTAGATTTTCCCAATCCGAATTCCATTTCACAGGATCGATCATTGCGGTGTGCATGCCCGGCAGGGCGAAGTGTGCCATAGCGTAAGCCATCGGTACGTGAGCTGTAAGCAGCAGCCGCTGAGGACGCGAAGGACGATGGTGGTGGAGAAGGGTGGAGAAAGAGAATGACGAAAATAACAACATACACAGAGACACGTGCTCTTGAACCTAGTTCGAACGTCCAAAACGTCGGAAAAAAAGAAAACCCCCGTATTAGAGCTTATTAGGTGCCCCCCCCAAATCGATTATGAAGGGTTTAATTTTGCCTTCGGAGTTAAAATTCTCGATTTGTGGAGTGCAAGTGGAGTGGACGCGTCTTAAATTAGCGTGTCTCGGCTAAGTCCGGCCGGTATGCCCAACTCTCAACAAGGCAATACATTCTGACAGGACGACGCGCTGGCAGCTCGCGACGACGACCTCGACCCTCTCGCTGCCCACCGTGGTTCCCGACGCCCGGATCCAGTACTCCAAGGTGACGCAGAGGCCCGGAGATCCTTGCGTCATTGGCTCCACCCTGCAATGGTTTAAAAGAGCAGGTGCGAGACGATACACCCTATCACTCGAAACAAACTCTAACATGTCCGACAATCTCACCAACCAGACCTGGGAGCACACCCTGCGCCTCCCCGACGCCCCAGTCGACGATTTCAACCGCGAATTGGCCGGTTTCACGTTCGAATCTCACGGCACCGGCGACGACTTCGAAGTCGAGGCTTTCCCGCCCGTGCACCAACTTTTGGACCATATCCCCGCCTCTTGGGCCCCCAACCTTCCCTTTGTCGACTTCTCTACCCTCCCTGCCATCACCCCCGACCGGCACAACGGGCTCACCGTCATGGGCCCGCCGCCAACTCCGACACCGGCTACGCGCTTCACCCTGAGGGATCTCAACGCGTTCCCTCAGGTGGGCCCCGACTATTCCCCGCTCACGTATCCTCCCCACCGCCCGGACGATTTCCGTGTCGCCGCAGATCGTAAACGCGGTCTGTGCGACGACGAGACGCGCGCAAGGATTGGCGGGAGCGGTGCGACTGAGAAGGTGATTGATTTACCTCCGTGCTCTATCTCAGCTAATACTTTTCAGGTGAAGCGCCCGCTCGGGAGGCCCAGGAAGCAGAAGGAGAATGCTTCTCCGACGGACGAGTCGGATGCCGTCCCCGGTAGAAGGCACACATACAATGGCGATGATCACGTCGCCATTGCACGCGTTGTTGTCGACATGAACCCCTGGATCGCGCAGCACGGCCAGAAGGGCGTGATATGGCAGCGGTGCGTGGAGAAGCTCCTAGCGCTGGGCTTCCGCCACAATAATATCAACGCGACAACGCTCCAGCACAAGTGTGAAGCTCTTATCTCTTACAAGAAGGTGCGTGTCCTTGCTTCTCTTCTCTATACTACGCTCATCTCTTGTGGACTACAGGACCCACAGGGCAAGAACAAGAAGCTCGCGAACATCCTAGGAGATGGGAAGTCGGCCGGCATCCTTATCGCTGCGCTCCTCGAGCGCATGGAGACGCAGTACGACGAGGCCAAGGACAAAGGGGACGATGCGAAGGCGAAGGCCCAAGCCGTGCGTACAGCCTTTTCTACCATTTCTTCTTCCAACTCACTACCTTTACAGAAACACGATGCGGACAAGGAGGGAGGCGAAGCTATCCGCCGCGCCTCCATGCAGACCCTTCGCAAACGCCGCCGCTCTCCCAGCCCCTCCGACGAGGACACCGACCTCGAGGACATCACTGTGATGCCCCCAGCCACCTCCACTCGTACCGCAGCCTCCGCCGACACGACGACATCCACGACACCAGTTGCGACACCGGCCCCTGCGGCCACTGCGCCCGCCGCCGCTGCCGCTGCACCCGCCGCCGCTGCCGCTGCACCCGCCGCCGCCGCTGCTGCACCCGCCGCCGCTGCACCCACCCCCGTCTCAGCGTCTTCTTCCATCGAGATCATCGACTCGGACGTGGAGGATGACAGCAAGGCTGCGAAGAAGAAGCCGTCGAAGCGCCGACGTCTCATGGACCGTCGCGCGGCTTCGTCCTCCTCGGGTACGGACGCTATCGTCTCGTTGCTCAAGGAGGAGAGCACGCGTCGTGCAGCTCACGAAGCCGAGATGGCGGCGACTTTCAAGACTTTCGTCAACGACGCCCGCGAGCAGAAGGACGAGGTGACCCAGATGCTCAAGGGCCTCATCAGCCTCGCCGAGCGCGACTTGTAAACTACAAATTGTATAGTCAAATCTCACGGACGTCTTTGTAACAAGTAGTACCAGAATCTATTCAAGTTCATATAACATCCTTGCAGTACAATCTAAGCAGCAGGGGGTGGATGAAAGTAGTCTTCCAGCAATGGAGGCTCGCAGTCAAAGTAAGTAGAGGTCTGGTTCGGCCGAATGCAGTTCAGTGCGTTAGTCAGAAGGACAGCGACGCGGTAATATCTGCCGATGGGTGATGAATAGACGCGGTGTTTCCACCACGCGTTAAGGAAAGGCCACTGACGCGCTATGTCGCCAAACCCATGCTCGACTTCGATGCGAACGGCAGCCATCGCCGCGTTCCAATCCGCCTCATCCTCCGTTCGCTCGCCCGCACCAGAAAACGGGCTCAAAATGAGCGGCGAGACACCGTACGCAGGATCCCCAAAGAGTTGAAAGTAGCGGTCCTGGATTGGCGTGTTTTGGTCTGCACCAGGCCGTAACGCGTACTGCGCACACTTCTCCAGCAGCTTCGATTCCGCAAGGAGATGGTTGTCGTTTCGGCGACCCTCGACAGGTCCGAAAAGGTGTCCGGTCAAGCCATCGGGCAGTTTCACGGCTTGAAACTTGTTCGCGTGCACCTTCTTGTGACCATTAAATGCCTGACGCTGCCACCAGGTAGGGCGACACATGCACCGGATTGTGCAATCGATGAATCCCCAGATGTACCGAAGGGGAGATCCAGCTGCGTGTATCGCATCGGCGTACATCTGCATTCGGGTGGGGGAAAGGACGCCGTTGGCGTCAAAGTCGAGTAGGTGGTGCCATTCTTCGTCAAGGTCCTCCGTGAGTTTGTTGATTACCTGGGAGATGGCGGCCTGAGAGCGATCGTACTTCATCGACAGCTCGAACTGATCACCAGCGGACCTAAAGCGTGCCAGAAGGAGGCAGAGTGCTTCTATCCGGTCAAATGAGCACCCGTTATCTGTCTTGACAACCTCTGGAATATTCATTGCAACGGCAAGATCATGAATCTCTTCTGGGAAGAAGCTGAAATAGGTGAGGTCAGGAGCGTCGTCCACTGGCAGTGGCGGCAGATACACACCGAAATCGGTACAAGCAGTCGCGTCGGCGGATGCTGTTAAGCCATTCCCACGTTATACGCGTTCCACCAATCTCTGGGCGCGCTGTTTCCGCTCGCGGCGCGTCTGAGTCGAGAGTCATGGCTCTGAAGAAATCCGCGAGTTCGAGCCAGGGAAGCTCGGGACGGCGGGTAGCATGCTGGTAGGCCTCGAATATGTCGGTGCGGGGTGTGATAACAGCGATGACCGCGCCAAAGAGACGCGTCAGAGTACGCAATAGCATGGGGAGGAGCAAACGGCGCGGAAGGACGCGTTGTTGTGCTGTGTTGTCTTACGGGCTGCACCGGCTCAATCGATGACGTTTCAACCGAATCCGTTCGCCAAGCCCGGACCATTTCGATTAATCAAAAGGATCTTCGACTCTAACAATTATTTTCTTCGACTTAAAATTGACTTTCCTCAGGGCACCTAATAAGCTCTATTGTATGTATTGCCAATGCAAGAGAGGCTTAAAGAGCTTCAAATTAAGGGGTTCAAATAGCACCACTGATAACGGGTACAGAAGCCACACTAACATACTCATTCTCAGGTCCATGACTCCCCATCGTACACAATTGGACCTCGGAAATCGCCCACGTCCCAAAGTCAACCCGGATCGCTCTGTCCTGTGGTAAGAGGGGAGACAAATAATCGTTTGCGAGCAGGGCTGCCGCTTCAGCGCTGGCGGCAGGTGTTTCGTTCAATTTCGAGGCATGCTCGAATATTTCGCGATACGAAAATGTGCGCGGGACGCGCCGCGGTTTGCGGTGGCTCGCGTTGATGAGCGTGCAGTGTAGCTAAATAAGGTTTCAGCGGTCAGAAGGGTCATGCATGCGGCAAAAAATTGATAAGAAACGAACAACAGCAGGCCGCGCATCTTCGTCAATGAACCCCTCCTCCCGAAATCGTCGCCCCACCAAGTCTACAGTCCATAAAATGAGTACATAATGAAAGATTAAAACACAGAATGCGCGCACCGAAAAGGCGGGTAACCTTCCGCGTATCCTCATTTATCCCATCCGAGTCATCGTTGGGACCGACATAGAGCACCCCCGCCTGCTTGCGCTTTGTCTTGAGCACACCCATCGTGTCCAGCGTTAGTACCGGCGACACCGGCGCGCGCGTGGTTTCAGTGCTCGGATCCGGAGCAACAATCGCATCGATGTCCGGCCCGAGCGATCGTAGAAGGGCGATGGCCGCCTCCAGCGTCTTCCCCTGCGAACCGTGACCTCCGGCGGAGTCCAAGTCCGCCTGAAGAGTCTCCGAGTCAGAGCTGGCCAAAGTCATCACCCCGATGGTGAGATGCAGCCTCCGCGGGTCCACGAGGATGCTCCGGTCGAGTCCCTCGATGACCGCCGGTGGGGGTGTCGTAGCCTCGGAACTGCTTTGGTCGGGAGGCAGTAGTTTGTGGTGGAACGCTTTTATCCGTTCTCTGAGCTCTGGGTGATGTCCCTATGTTCCATTTCAATCAGCCACATCTTTTCGTGGCAGCATCGGAGAGCAGCTCACCAGTGGTAACGACAGGACTGCATGCGAAAAATCAGGAATACCGACGAGCAAGCTGCGGGGGAAAGCTCACAATGCGTAGGCCTAGGGCGCACCGCATTCGGTTTAGGCTTCTGCGGCCTTTTCGCTCGCTTCGGTACTTTGGGTGACTTGACATCGTTTTCGTTCTGTCCCATCGTGTTCGCGCTTGCGCTTGGAATTCGTCTTTCCGCTCGAGTTACGCTTTTGAAGAAGAGCAGGTCATCGGGTACCGGCTCACGTATACGACCTCGTCGCTGTCATTGGCATTCGGGTCCGCGACATAGGGAGGGAGTCAAGCCAAGTTTTGCATCAAGGCAGAAAGCAAGGGCAAACAAACACGTCCACTGTGCAAAATAGGAAATTATTCAAGCCGTTACAGTACTTAGTTCTTGGTGTACACTACGCCGGGTCTAAGCTAATCGTACTCGCCTCTGCCCTCAATCTCCCCGAACTGATGCAATCGTCCATCTTCACCCTCACCTCACACTCGTGCTTCCTCTAGCTAAGCCCCGGGTCCGACATCGACCGCCACCGTCTCCCCGATCGCACACACCCCGAACGCGCCGGCGACGACGCCGGCCTTGGCGCACTCGGACGCAAGCAGCGCGGGCGGCTCATTGATGTCTTCGGTGGTGAGTACCCATGCGCTATGTGGGGGTTAGTGTCTGTGGGGAAGCGAAGAGTGAGAGACAGAAGCACCCACCCCCAATGCATGCCCAGTGCACGCTTCGCCTTGATATCACGGAAGATCCCCACACTGTCGCGCGGCGCACAGTGGATCGGCGACATAAAGCGCCGGGGGGCGTATGCGCTGCGAAGGAATCAGCATGGAAGCCTTTGAAGCAGAGAGCACTACACACCCAATGGGAATCATCGCAAAGTCGAAGCTCCCCCAGTGCGCCCCAATCTCCGCAAACGCGGGGCACACTGGGAGCGTGTCGGGCCCCTCGTCCGTCGAGGACGGGACACTGCGGTAGCCCGTGTCGCCCGCAAAGTACACCCGTGCGCCTGGCTTCTCCGCATTCTCAGGCAAGACGGCCTCGACGACCCACCCGCCCCACAGCGTCTTGAAGCGGTCAAGGATGCCGCGGCCCGTGAAGTGCTGCCCCGGCGTGAAGGTGATGTCAAACTCCGCGCTCGAGGAAGAGGAAGAGACGCGGCGGGCGTCCCACCAGTCGAGGCAATGCGCGCGTGTGGCGGGAATGCCGAGGCTGGCGAAGTACGGGGCGTTGCCGATGGGTGCGAAGACGTGCGGGGCAGGGGAGCGCGCGAGGAGGTGGGTAAGGGACGTAGTGTCCATGTGGTCGTAGTGGTTGTGCGAGATGACGATGGCGTCGATTTCGGGGATGTCTGAGAGGGGGCACGGCGCGGCTGGGAGATATGTCGATAAGGGAGTCATTCGACAAGAAAGAACGCACGAGTAAATCGCTTAGGACCGACCCACTGACTGGGCGAGCAGCGGTCGCTGAAGACGGGGTCGAAGAGGATGCGGGCGCCGCGCACGCCAGCGGTGGTCGACGGCAGCTCGACGAGGAAGCACGCGTGCCCCAGCCACGTCGCTTTGATCTTGTGCGCGTTCTCCGCCACAAGCTTTGAGTTCGCGTCCGTGCCCCACGTCGGCTTCTGTATGGGAATCTGCGCGATGCTATCCTTGGACGGGGTCCTTTGCGAGATCGCCGTTGGGAACAGCTGGCGGGAACGCGGTTAGTTATACTTGGACAGGATTAGATACAAACCCGCACCTCGACGAAATCCTTCGTGGTGTGGCTCCTGAAGCTCTCCCATGGGTTCTGAAATGCAGTCGGCTTAGAGTGCACCCAGTGGCTTGGCTTGCCCCGTTTCTCTCGCTCTGAACGGGCAGAGGCTTGGGCGGAGGTTTCTGAGACTTGGATGATGGGGGCAGACATTTGCGGTGCGAGGGGGTGAGACTGAGTTGGGCGTTATATACACTGCGGCCGAGCCACGCGTTGGAGAACTGAGCAAAGTCGGCTAGACGGAAGGCAAGACGGGAGCTACTTACGCGTCCAAGCGGGTTAGCGGAAGGTTTGACAATGCTGCTGAGTCATTACCCCTTTTCCTTTTCTCCACATCGTCCCCGAGGTTGGTCGCCGATTCAAGGCGGAATGCGCGGCATCGTTGACTTGCAAAGCACGAAGATGTTTGTCGTGGGAACAGCCAGTTGGCAGGTCCCACATCTGGCGAAGGTCGCCCGGGATCAACGAAAATGACAACAACCGTACAGCGCACATGCGTGTAAATATATGGGCGCCAAAGGTTTTGCAAATCCCCAGATCCAAGAGACTTCCCCAGATGCAGCCCGACTTGTCCTGGGCCGGTTCAAGTCGAAGCTCGACGCAGTTGCTGGAGGCTACAAATCGCAAGAAAATTCTGAATCTTGGGCCGAATTACGCTGAGGTTCTGAGCGTAATTTGCTGCTGGAGACTGTGCTCAAGACCGCAAGCCATCCAGTGAAGTGAAAGACCAGGGAAAGACGCGACAGTCGAAACCAGGTCAAGTGACTTGAATGCCACGAAGAGCTTGCGAAGAGCAGCAAAGTCTTTCCTCCTGGATCCGGACCTGGAACTTGGTTAAGCTTGCGTCCCTGTTGACTTTCAGCGAGACGAAGGCAAGAAGCAGAGAGCAAAGAGCAAGCCTGGTCACCGGCGGTGTCGGGCGGCTCGCGTCTGTGAAGCGAGTAAGCACAGCCTCTTGCCAACTTTGGCGCACGACGCGTCGCTCCTCTCACCTTTTGTCCTCCATTATTTTCCTTGGCACTGGCCATCTCGGTCTAAAAGTTTACAATAGGTTTCGGCCAATAAGTCGAGGAGTGCACTCACTCCAGGCGCCAATATACCCGATTCAAATATGTTCCTCTCTCGCCAAATTCCACGCGCGATTTCGGGAGATGCAGCACTTTCACGGACCCACGGTGCAAAAAAAAAATCAGAACCGGAACTTACGAACACCAGGAACATAGCTAGGTTGCTATGTAGTCCGTGAGTCACGAATGGGTCTCCGTACCAGTAACTAATTGCGCATAGAACTATAAGGTATAACCGGCATTTTTCCTAATTGGTCGCCCTAGCCACCATTTTTCTTCCAGAGCGTTCAACGGACTTGGTGGTCATCCGTGTGCTTTGGCGCACGTGAGAGCTCAAATTCCGCTACATGGGTTCCGATTTTTTCCTCCCCAACACTGCAAGCCTACAAATCAAAAACCCACACTGCTGAATATTCGTGCCTTGACCGCCCACCCGATCATGCCTTGGGCTCGTGATCTCTACCCAGGCCATGGAGAGGCGGGAAATAATGGCGCACACTTTGCTCTTTGGTCGACCCCAGGTTGAACTGTCTTGGACTTGTTCTCTTATATTCTCCACCTTCGAGCAGCGTTGTGAGTGCCTCTTCTGAATACGGCGATCCAAGAAATATCCGGATCGGCATGTTCGCAACACTGCCCAGGCATGTGGCTGTAGTGCGGCTCCGTCTATCGCCTTCTATGGATCCTGTCTCCGTCCAAGTATAACGCTCATTTATCCTTCCGGGACCAAAGCTCAGCGCTTAAGGGATTTGGTCCCCTTCGTACGCAGGAAATATCGACCAAACTTGCTGCACACTAAGGAGCTCAGCAGGATTATCCCGAGTCTAGAGGATCAGGATCGGAAAGATTCCCTGTGGCCGGAGAGCCCTGGCCATCAGAGTTCTCGGCGCTCGCACAGGTATAAGTGTATGCGCGCCTAGTATACACACGGAGAAGAAAAGAAGATCGTCCGGCAAACCCGTCACCTGTGGCTTACTTCCATGTCGCTTCCGCGCCCCCTCCTCTTGACTTTGCTCGTGGTGTCTCTCCTCCCTGGCACGCTTGCGCAAGACAGCGACGACGGATCGGGAGGAACGCCCCAGATTGAAGGCACCGGGACATCCAAGGTCGCCATCACTGGTGCCATTATCGGCGGTCCGTGAGATGTCTTGCAGTCAGCGTCCCATTAGCCATGCTCACAAGCTGACTTGTAGGCCTGCTTCTCATCATCGCTCTTGGTGCGATCGCGATATACGGGATCGACCGATGGCGCTCCAGGCGGCGTGCAAAGACAGCGCCGTTCGCGCCGCTTCCAATACGGTCGGACGACGGCGAATATCGGTATCTTGCATTACCACCTCGGACGTCAACGCTGCCAACCAAGAGCGAGGGCGACATCTACGACCACGGGCCTTTCTACCCCGGCGCTGGTGCCACACGCTCAATATCAGCAACCTCACTTGTAACGACACAGAATTCGCGACAATATAGCAGCGTTCCCTCCAACTCGTCGACACGATACGGCGGTAGTCCTACCGTTTCCAGTCCCAGCGCATCGACGCTTCGCTTCAGCGTTGACGCGCCCTCAATGTCACCCCCAAGTTCGCCGAATCCGCGACGATACAGCGGCGCTCCTTCCCGCTCGTCGACCTCTACACGATACAGCGCTGCTCCTCCCGGGCTCAGCCCCACTGCTTCGACGCTGCGCTTCGAGCCCTACACCGGCCCGATCCACTCTGACAGCGTCTCACAGCCTGCCGCGCCGTCGCCTCGCTATCCTCCACGACCGGCGCCGAACCCGACGCCATCCTTCCGGAGTGCGCAATCATATACGCGAGGCACGGTGCGTCTCTGTAGCTGCTGAGTTTGAACAGTTCTGACTTGTGCTGTAGCCGTCGCCGCCGGTTTCTTTACGCAACGACCAGGGACGCGCTAGATCTGGCAGCATCGTGAGCCAAGAAAGTTACTCAGCTAGTTCGATGTCTCACACACTTTTTTTTCTACTCCCACAGCTCTCGGGCGCTACGAGCTCAACGCTGAGCCAGTGATCACACAACCTATTCACCTTACTTTTGAATATCCTACCTTGTTTCGCAGCACGGAAGCGAAAGCTACTCATGTAACGTTATTGCATCAAGATCTTACAACTTTTTTTGGATACGAAAACCACGCCTGGATTTTTTCTCTTAGAATCCTCATGCCAATGAAACGATATGCAGTGCGCATGGCCACAGCGCGCTATTGTCAAGGTTGATCGGCGTTTACTTGCACTGCGTTGGTTGACTCGCCGAGCGGGAAAGCCAATCGTGAGCAAACGTCACGGACTTGACACTCCTTCTTCCGTGCTCCGTCGACGACCAGGGCACAGCCCGAGCAGGAGGAGACAAGCGACGATAAGCAGGCAGTCGATCAGGGCCCCCACGTTGGCTTAAGCAGGCCACCTTGAACGTCATTCATCCTGCCTCGACGAGGCTCAAAATCAGTCGCTGGCGTACATGGGCTCCGCCTTCGTCGAGGAATAGACTCGAACTGGACTGAAACTCTATTCCCTCAGATGCCCGCTTGATTGTGGAACGGTGTTGATGAGTCTTTTATTCAACCACTGATGCCCTCGTGATGACCGCCGTTCCCCGCCCACCGCATTCAGTTTCTCCCAGACCAGAGCACCGCCCGGCGTCCCTGCGACCCATTTGGTATATATACCCTCCAGAACCGGCCAGAAATCCAGCGCCCGCGCCCATCCAGCACCATGGCTCCGACACTGTCCTCTGCGTCTGAGTCCACGACTTTACTCCGCCGTGAAATTTACGTTAGGGGCTCGCCTGCAGGCATCATCGTCGGGATTATCCTCCGTGCGTCCTTCAGATATACATTATTATACTCATTGACAGTAACGGCCGTTGTCCCAGTTCTCGGTCTCATCGGAGGCGGCATTTTCCTGTGCATCTTTCTTTCCCGCCGCAACAAGGCGCGCAAGCCACAGTTATTTGTTCCGCCGGGCCAGAACGCCCAAAACCAGTACCTGCAAAATCAGAAGGGCCCGAGCCAGCCTCTTGCGTCGGACCAGGTCCCAATGCTTGCCCCGCCGCAAGACCCATTCACCGACGCCGCCGCCGCGCCAACGCCAGCGTATGGCCAGCCGCACAGCGGGTACGCGCCGAACACGGGTGGGTATACCGCGCCCGCGCCAGCACCCAGCAGCGGGTACACACCTGGGTACAGCAACAACAACAACCCGTACCCGGCCTCAGGGCCTCCAGGCAGCACGAGCACGGTCGTGCTCGGTGCCTTCCCAGGCGCGCCTCCCCAAGACAGTCACTTGAGCGCGGTACGTTTGAATTCTGTATCCTTTTGAGTCGCACGAAGCTGAGCTGAGGATACATCAGAGCCAAAACAGCTTCACGCCGCCGCCTGGTCCGCCTCCGCCTCCAGTCGTAACTGTTGTAAGCCCTTGTTGTCTGTGCTGAAGATCGTGTGTTAACGCGTTTTTACGTGTAGTAATCCGCGCAGCGAATGACAGCGCGCATGAGCACGTTTTAACTTATAGTGTCGGACATTTGTTTGAGTTTCATTGTAAACCAAGGAAGCCTGTTCCCCTGTATCGAAGCTTTTGAGGGCATCGCTGGCCATGGCCAGAGCATTCAGACGCTCGAGCTCGCTCGAATGTGATACGAGGTCGACTTTTATCCGATATCGAGGCAACCTCAGCGGCCGAAGGAAGATAGTTTGTGTGTCGTCGACGACAGAACGGTGGGTTCATAAGAACTGCAGCGATTGAGTTGATGGAGCGTGGCTGAAGCAGTGAAAAGTGAAGGCGAAGAAACGAAAAGAAAATGTGGCGGCCGGGGCACTGCCACATCAATTCCAAACACGATCACCTGACGAACAAGCCCCCCAAAAAACGCGGGCACAGAAAATGCGTCGCAGTGCAGTTGGCTGTAATTACACTCTCTAGGTCCGGTGGAAATATCTGGGAGATATGGGGAGTTTAACAGAGCAGTTCTACGCGAAAGCCTGTCGCAGCATCATATCCGCACATTTTTCCGCTACGGCGTAAACCAGTGCCTGAGGGTGGGTGCAGGGAACATTCGGAAACACACTTGCGTCAGAGATCCGGAGATTCTGAATGCCGTGCACTCGCAGCTCGTGATCGACAACGCCCGGGAGAGAGTCGTCTTGCGGCGCCATACGGCAGGAGCTCGAGTAGTGGTACATTGTCTCCAATCCGGCCTTGATAAAATCATCCAGTGTAGCGTCGTCCAACGCGCTTGGGACGTTGACATCGGCGAGAGTATACCCGTCAGCGCGCATCTGCTTCGCCAGCGCAACCGACACGCGGATTGAAGCGCGGAGAGCGGCCCAATCCTCAGGGGTCGTGAGGTAGTTCATCTCGCAGATTGGGCTCGCCATTGGGTCTCTGGAGCGCAACAGAAGGCGGCCATGGGATTGTGCCTTAAGTAGACCACAGTTCAATCCGAAGAAGCCCTTGGAACGGTCGACACCAGGCCCGCGAGGATCAGCTATGCCGCACTGGGAGCAGTCACGGTGAGCTGACGAATAACGGAACTTATATAAGCGATATGCTTACCGTCAACACCGCGAAATCAGGCTGATTCTTTGGATCGAAGGAATCCTTATTCTCCGACGGCAGTGGATCTGGCTTGCCGTCGGAGTGAATGACTGAAGACATCCCGAATATTTCCACTTCCACAGTGGTTCCAAGAAGCCACCCCGTCCCGTAACGAAGATATTTGTAGACTTGGCTTATCAATGTCTGCGGCCGTCTGAACATTGCCCACATGGAGTCGAGGAGGGGGCAGTTATAAGACGTCGGGACATAGACATGGTCTTGCTTCCGAGGGGATAAGGAAAATTGAGCATCGTTGATCCCCACTGTTTTGTTGACTCACTAAGTTGGTACCGACACCTGGAGAATGTTGAAGAACTTCAACTCCCATGTTTTTGAGGTGATACTTGGGACCGACACCACTACACAAAGCAGATGTTCAGGATCGTCAATGGCGGCGACGTAGTAGACAGACCTCAGAAGGAGCACTTTCGGGGTTTCCAATGCCCCACAGGCGAGCACAATTTCCTTTCTCGCGTTGACGATCCGAACGTGACGTCCGTCAACTGAATGGACCTCGACTGACTCTGCCCGTAAGTTGCCATTGGGCTGGCGAGAGAAACCGAGCTTCGCGGCGACGGCTTGTGTGCATATATGTAGCTGGTTGGCCAAGTCATCCGCGACGGCTCTCGGAAGATAGGCACGGAAAGCAGACTGTCGAGTTCCATCTCCGTCGAGGGCATATTGCATTTTGTTCCACCCGACGCTGGGCTCTATGGGCGAGTGCATATCCAGAATGGGCAAATAGCCAAGGCGGCTTGCCGCGTTGGCGGCTCTGCACGGTGAAGGAGGTTTAGTGTTTCTTCAGAGAATAATTGACGCATACTGTTGAGAAGATCCGTACTCGTACCCCTCGAGGGACCGGACTTTTAGAGGTCCTGCGGGAACCAAACCGTTCTTGAGCAGCGTATCGGAAGTGAATGAATGGTACTTACCGTTCGACCCGTGCCATTCCTTTGGCACGGGCCCAGACCAACTCTCGGATTTAAGGAAGTAGGGCTTCAAATCGTCGTATCCCCATCCCGGTCGCCCATTCGCACTCCAAGCATTGTACTCAGCAGGGACGCCACAGGTATACTGCCCGCCGTTGATACGCGTGGTGCCACCGAGGCCAATGCCAGCGATGAGCGAGAACGGACGACCGAGTTGGGGGTCCGGGGCACTATCAAAGACCTTGCTGTGCTTCCCGTTCGACCAGTGGTGAAGGGAGAGTAATGGTGCGCGATCTAGCCACCTTCATATTCCTCCTGTTAGGTTCGAAAGAATTGGTAAGAGGTACAGAATCTCTTACGAGTCTCCTGCGTCGCCTCTTTCCACTAGCAGCACGGTGTGTTTACCTCCTTCACTCAGCCGACGCGCCAGTACGCAGCCTGCGTTTCCACCTACGGAAGGAGTGGAATCGAGTGAGCTTTGACTGTACGGTTGCTGTACGGAGAACTCACCTCCGACAACGATGAAGTCGTAGTCACTATCTATCTTTTCCACAGCTCGTTGCGGATACGAGCTGCTGAAGGGCCACATGGAGCAGACCAGTCGGACAGGAAAAAAGACGATGAAGGCGGGACACACAAGTGACGAAACCCGGATAACTCCGCTGCCAACGATACGAAATTATTGATCATCATCCAAGCATGAAGCTACATCCCTTGACTCGTGCTCATGCACTCATTTGCATTGTGCAGGGGTGACCATTTGAAGTTCGCAGAGTCGGACGGTTTTGGAGAAAATAAGAGGTTGACGCGTACTAATATAGATAGAATTGTATCATTTACGTGCGCGTTCAAAACAAATCAAGGAGACGACGCGGAAACCTCCATCTTGACCTTTTTCCGTTCAATCATGAGACTGCCAAGGGTCGCAATAACTCCGCACGGGATTCCAATGGCGAACACTCGCTCCACGGCCGCGATGTACGCCCCAACAGCCTGCGATTGCTGCGGTTGCGCGAGGGTGAATATAAACTTCACGCTCGATAGCACTTCGTCGAAGAGGGCAGACGAAAGATTCTGTGCCGCTAGGTGAGAGCGCAACTGGCCTTGGAAGACGGCCCCAGATATACTGAAATATGTCGGGGAATTGTCAGGGAGCTAGTTGAACATCTAAGAAATACTTACGCGAGTCCGACCGAACTTCCCAGGAGCTGGAGAAACGTGATGAGAGATGTAGCTTGAGGAACGAGGTGCTGGTCTCCATCTGAGAACTCGCCCTGAGCAATGACAACCTGGGAAGGCGTCAAATGTTGTGGAATTCAGCAAAGGGGCAGATTTACAGGGAGCTGGATACATGCGCCTAGCCCGATTCCAGCAAGAATTTGGAACCCTATGATGGTGGCGGAGCCCGTGGAAGCAGTAACGACGAACAGAAGCCCGAATGCCGTAGCAGCTATCAATGGGAAGACGACGAGGAAAGGCCACGCATATCCGGTTGTCTGGAACAAAAATGAATTCAGGGCGGCTAGAAACTTAGATAAGTTTGCCCACCGAAGTAACTGCTCCAGCAACGCCTGAAACTGGTGAGAAAAGGAGAGACATGTATCAATGTCGGGCAAAAAGATTGACGGTTAAACGATAGTTACAGACGACCCCGAAGCTGCACATAGGATGAGTAAGTCTCAAATGAGTGAATTCAAAAACGAACATCATGAATGGAAGTATATCTATTCCAGAGCGGGTAGCAGTGTGCCCGCGGACTTGATACAGAAGAGGCTGCGTCCGATAAGCAGGTTGAAAACATGGACATGGAGGAAAGGATACCAAATAATACTGGTGCGTTGGATCAGTGGGTTTGGCTTAGTACGTGTGGGTGATGAGAGAACTCACATTCATGGTTACAAAGCATACGGAGACAAAGAACTTTGTTTTCTCAGCAGGAGGTGGAAAAAAAATTGGACGAAACCTACCATCGCAATTGCCGAGCCGAAGATATTCCTGCGCATGAGGATGCGCACAGGAAATATAGCTTCAGGTCCGTACCAGGTCTCCCAGCCGATGAACGCAGTGAAAATTACAGCGAACTAAAAGCAATGAATAACTCTGGAAAGAGAAGAATAAATGCCTCACCAACACTAGAAGTGCGATGACCGTTGGGTCGTTCCACGGTTTCTCGTTGCCACCCCATTGGACGGCAATGAGAAGCATAACAACTGCGGCGAGGCTCAGAATGGCCCCAACCCAATCGATGTGCAGCCACGTCTTCAGGATAGAATGTGATTTCTTCACAGTGGGGAGATGTGGAAGGGCAAAGATAATGGCGACAATAGCGATGGCACCGAGCTGGTTCGACTTAAGTGATGATAGTGTTTTCAGATGCGGCACCTACTGGTAGGTTTATGTCTTGATTTGCGAGTTAGTTTCACTTTAACGCGCGACAATAGATGCGAAGGTACGAACAAAAGCACCAGCTCATTATGGCGCAAATCAGCCACGCCGTTTTTTAGAGACGTATGTATGAAATACCTACCGCCAGGAAACATGGTCTGGAGACTTGCGATGAGAGTGTTTATTGATGAGGCTGCTGATACTAGATACACACCTGAGAACGCTCCTCCCATCAGTGGACCCACAACCGAAGCGATAGCATAGACTGCTCCCATGAGAGCCATGAAGATTGGCCGTTGCTTCATGGTCGTAATCTACGGTGTGCTGCGATGAGTGGCGATCTAGTTGATAGAACAAACTCAGCGTACCCTGGCAATTATCGACATGATCGAGACCCATAGGCCAGTACCACCAAGACCAGCGATGGCCCGGCCCACGATGAGGATAGTTGGTGAAGGAGCAAGAGCACACAAAAGGCTACCGGCCTCGAAAGTGCCTATGGAAACGAGAAAGACTGTCTTGGCCGGAGAGATGACCAGGATTCTCCCACAAAAAAGGACGAGTCCAGCCTGGTGATATTGTCAGTCGCGCGCTACACAGTGCGACGTGTGAGTAATACCTGTGGAAGGAAATATGCGCTGGCAATCCACGAAAGATCAGACACGGCTTGAAAATGCGAGGCAATTGTAGGTAACGCCGTAGAGAGGATAGTCTGGTCGAGGGCTACTAGAAAGAACGCAACAGAGAAAGCACTTCATGGGAAAGGTTAGCTGAGGACGCAGTTCGAAGACGCCGCTTACACAAAGACAACCGCAAGCCGTCCTCCCGACATCGACGCTTCGGGGGCTTCGGGATGAGACTCTGCAAACGATTCGGAGGGCTTCTCCTGGACCGCGACGTCCGACGCCAGTGAGTCGTGTTTATCGTCCATATTGACCTTGGTGCTCAAGTTGGTTTGGGGACAGTCAAGAGAGAACCTTCTTTATTGAGTTTTTTCTCCGAGTGCACAACACAGTTGATCCGTCGACTCAGTTTGGGGTGGCCGCCGCTCGTTTCACTTTTGGCGTACTGCGTGTTTTTTGGAGTGGCCCGATGATTCCCGCGTGGCCTAGATTGTTAAGGCCGTCTTCTCTAGAATGGAAGGAATGGAACGTCTACATCGTCCGCCGCTATCAATTTGTCGCAGCCCAGAGACTTGAGTGTCCACAATACGACATCCTATATGTGGGCGCATGGTAGTTCACAGGAATGAATGTTTTAGCACTCGCCGACTCCGCTACAGTTCCAGAGTTGCACTCTCCCAACACCCGTCACAAAAGTTTTCGTCAAAGCGGGATATGTGGCAGTGCCACCCCATCTGCCGTTCATGATGCCGTTGATGCCGTCGATCACTTCACCGACATAACTAATTCAATTGTTATGTAAATTAACGCCAAACCAGTGGTCGATTATTTCGACGAGCGAGTAATCCCATGAAGTCCGTACACTCTCCCCGATTCTTTTCTTTCTGAAAGCACGCGGGCGGCATTGGAACTTGGTTGGACCAGGGACTGTAACCGTTCAACCCAAGTTCAACCGCCATGCGCTGGTCGCGGCTCGCGAGCGTACTATTAGGGCCTGATCGGGTGCATCAGAAATTCCTTAGACTTTTCTCTGAATCTGAAATGTGCACCAAACCCGTCCCTAAACCATTGTAGGATGTGTAATTGACCCATTATATGAAGATATTTGCACCAAGAGTGGCGGGCAAAATGTCCAGTAAACTGTCAGCGAAATTCCGAGATAGACTCAGGAATCTCCAGGTTGAACTCCGGAATTCTTGGAACACATTAGCCCTTGAGATCCCCGCCACCTCGTCTCTTCTACGTATGAGAACGGCATGTATTTCCTCTTCTAGCATACTTTAGGGACAAATTGCGTGCGAAAAGCCCAGTCAGAAGGATTCTGGTGCAATTCTGAAGAAGTGATTCTAATGCACCCGATCAGGCCCTAAGTTACTGGCGTGGATCTGATTTAGCATCACGCCTGGCAGCGATTACCGCGTCTGCTCGAGCCCAATAATCACCCCCATCGGTACCGCGCTGCCAATCCGCCTCGAGATCTTGCACAGGGCCAGAGATGACGAAGCGGAGATCCACTGTCAACGGCGTGGCGAGCGGATGCTCATCTGGAGAGAGGAATACCAAACATTCCAGCCGGTTGGCATTGTTTAGTGCGAGACCAAGGATGGGGCAGAAATTTGGGTCGCTGAATGCCAGGTGCGTGAGTTTAGGGATGGTGGTAATGCTCGCCCAAACGGCCGCGTTCTGGTTGACAACGAGATCCAGAATCTCCAGGTGCGTGAGGTTGCGGAAAAGTGGGTCGGCAAAATTGACCGGAGAGCCGTCATAAAGGCGGTCGATCTCTAAAGTCAAGCGGCGCAAGGAGGTCATATTGTTCAACACGTTCAGCAGGTGCACATCTGGATTAACCTTGAAGTCGACGAATAGATCCGTGACTCCGCTGCACGCCGCCACGATAAAATGCGGTCGGTCAAAATCATGCCCCAGATATAAACGATGGACGGATTTCGCAAAGAACTGGGCGGACTTTTCCTTGATTAAGCGGAGAACGAGGTCGGCTGTGAAATGAGGGAGGTAGTCGATGGGCTTCAAGCGCGAAATAAATATCGTGTGATAGAGTATCGGCTCAACCCTGATAATGCTGGGACTTAACCGACGTTAAAAAAACATTGTGGATCCGTACCAGTTCTTGACGCGATGTGCAACCAGCATAAGGTCTGGAATCACGACAGGGCGCGAGAGGGCGGCAGCCTCGAATATCTCCCGCTCCAACTCCCCAGGTAGCGCTCTTTTGCCAAGCTGAGCATGCGGATCCATGCCTGTGGCGCAGAACAAAGATGGGGTGAAAAGATGGTGGTTGTGGGCAAGTCTGACTCAACTGGCGATCAGTTTCGGAACCACTCCCCGTGCTTCGCGCTGCCGGCCACCCCTGACTGCGGAAGCATCTACAGCACTGCGCTTTATGGTAGCGTGTTCACCAACTACTGTTAAGCGCGTGTTGAATTTTAAGGGTGAGCATCAAAAAAGAACGCGCTAGTGGATCATTACCCTTGATCTCGGTGTTGATTGAGTGGCCTTTTGAATCATCATCGATGAAGTCGCTTGCGCATCTACACAGTATCAGCCAAATCAAGGCAGGCTCCTGAACCGCGTTTTTCTGCAATCGTCAGTACAAGACCTCATGAGTCGGGCAAGGGTCCGTGTTGTTCCTATCATCACAGAACCTTCAACCGTCAAATGTTCTTCTTGTACATGCACCCTTGATGCACCCCCACAATGTCATACCGTGTAGTTGGACTCATGGATCCCAGTAACTACCAAGACTGGGAAGTTCTACGCGATGCCACCAGAACTGGTGTTTTGTCGAAGCTGGTTGTCTTGCTCCCGGGGTTCTCGGGGTGGCTGTGCTAATGTGGTTCAATTTCCTCACTTTGAAGATTCATGTAAATTTCAAGCGCTCCTTTGGGATTTTCCCGCCTTGGGTCCCTGATATCGTTCGGCAAAGAATGGACATCATGATTATACATAGGACAATACAATCCTCGCATTAGTTCTTGACAAACTCGTAGTTCAAGTAGTGCCCGTGACCCAAATCCTGGTGGTAATATCCACCAACTTTTCCGTTGGACGCGCATTGGTCGATGAGTTTCTGGGTGAAAGTTGCTGCGCTGGCGGGATCGCTGCACTGCGGCTCGGTGCCGTCCTGCATGCACAAGACAAAAGCACACCCCTCGTTGTTGCCACCCGTATTGCGGCAGCCAGAGCCGTACGGCTGGGCGCAGTCAGGATCAGCACCTTCTTTGAAGCCGTCAACGATGTCCTGACACCCCTTGACCGGCGGGCTCCCGTCGGACGTCTCGCATTTGATATAATCATCAGCGACGGTGAGGGCTATCCCCAGGACGAGCATGCCAATGAGTTTTTGAGCACGGAACATGACAGTAATGTGTCTGTAAGTAAGGTCAGGCCTCGCCCTTTCATCCATTACAGGCGCGCATACCGCTACTCGAAGCGTTCAGACGAGATATAGGTGTCCAAGATTCGGATTGAGATGAGACTGGAAGGTTGATTGCAAAACGATGAGCTCGGCGGCAATTTGTAGGTAGGAAGGTACACACAGGAGGTTGAAAGAATAGTGGTGGTTGACGAGAGCTTTTGAGTTGCGCCGTCTTTTATACGCTTAATCCCTTCCGACTCTGAAGGAGCTTGCATAATCTGTACTCCGCGTGCTTCGATAGCAGCTTTCATCGACTCCAAACTTCTTTTCGGCTGAGCCAGTACTCGGGACAGTTCTCCACCAATGGCAAGCATGTCCAAGAGTGGGTAAGCCTGTGTGGAGCGCTGATACATTGGAGCCTTATACTACGTACGCAGCGCAAAAATAAGCATTCAATCGTGGCGCATGGCGGGCCGTATTTGCTCTCGGGTTCGGGGTTCTGCCAGGGGGGGTTGAATTTCCTTACTCGACTTTGGGGTTCAGGAAAGAAATTGAAATGAAGATGCTTACAAACAAAAAGACAAACTTCTCAAGAATCCTGCTTGTTGATTTCGCATGGGATCAGGAAGAAAAGGAGTTCATCGTAACACAACTTTGTTCTGACAGAGTTGCGCGTGCCTCACAGTGCTAGCTCCAACGACACCTGCGGTGAAGAAAGATAAAAAAATAAGTAATTCTCATGGCAAGTAACATGGGAAACGGACTTTTTCCCAATTCCTCCTCGATCTTCGGCTCGAAGAAATTGTTCAGGAATTTGAGCAACTGCTCGAAGGCCTGCTCCCCACAATTCACGCAACCATGCGTCTGCTTCAACACCGGCGTCAGCAAATCCATCGTCCCAATCACCGCCTTGGGGCTTTCGGCCACGATCACGCTACTCCGCTCCATAAAATCCACAAACCAGTGCCGCACATGGCGCGTTTCGTTCGCCGGCCCGAATCCGAGGCGGGACACCACTCGGACCGCCTGTGGCACTGGGTGCGGGAGACAAGCCTGGCATCTAAACCACACCCAGCCGTCGCTCCCCTTTACGGTGACCTGCTTGTCGCCGAATCTTCTCAGTGGGAAGGCAAGCGAGTAGCGCGCAGCATCCTGTGCGACCTAGATCCATCCAAATTGACAGGCGATGGCAAAAGTTCAACACGAAAAAGATGGGATGACATCGGTTTTGCGGCCCGGCGGGGATTGCCGGTGCGAAGTTGAACTAAGCTCAGTACTTCTTCGATGGTCCGCGGAAGCTTGAACTTCTTCAGCGACTCTGGTAAAAATGGTGCTTCTGGTTGGCGTGCTAAAAGACAAGCCCTACAATCGAACCCGAATTTTCGAACCCTCGTACGCGTGCTGTGAATTCACGAGGTTAACATTTCTTGGAACTTCAACGTAGGGCCATTGCGATCGTGAGTAAGCGAAGACATCGAAATTGAGCGGCAGCCAACAATTGAATCAGACCATATGAACAACACTATCAAAACATTAACCAATTACTCCTCATCATCCGAGCCTCCGTACTCCGACTCAGACTCAACACCCTCCTTGACCACCGGCGGCGGCCGACCGAGCTGTGGCCAATCCAAACCCTGCTCATCGATGTTTCGCCCCGACGCCATCCTGCGAAACACATCCAAAAGCATCCTGGGCGAATATTCAATCACATTTTAGAACATCGAACATGAACTCACCAGCATTCATTCCCAGCGCACCAACCTGTGGGATTATACAGTCCCAGGCGCTTGCAGATTTCGGGCACGCTCTCACCCGCTGGCTGTATGCCGAGCAGGGCAGTGAAGAGAGTTTTCAGGTCGACGACGTACATCGGAGCATGGCGTCTTGGCGTGGTTGACTCGCGACTTGGGCGATCCCCCCGTCCAGGAGAAGCTGACCGAGCGCGTGTGTTTACTGAATGCTGCGACAAGGGGTTTGGAGAGTTCTGGCGCCATCGCTGGGTTGGTTCGTTTAGGTAATTATTGAGCGTCAACCACACACCGGACTCCTCAAGAGATTTGCCAGTTTGAGATCCCAATGCGACACGTCAACTCTCATATTACTCAACACGGTCAGAGCAGTTTCAACATCGTGAACAAGGAGGATCGCTGGATGCGGCGTGGGCTGCGCATATTTTCCGAACACGGCTTGGACCCGCTGTACGGCGAACTGCATGCCGCAAACTTCAGTTTCTCCGTACTCATAGCGCTACAGACCCATACATAAGTCCCTCGCATGCAGAGGATTGAATGCCTACGTCTTTCTTCCCACGGTTGATGAGTTGTTGATTTTCTTGGATGACGATGTGCCTCGGCATCTTGTGTTCGCCTTCCAAGGAGGGAGCCGAGGCCTCGCACCAGCCTATGTCTAACAGTCTGGGTTGCCTCTTGCGATCCTGAAGCGGCCGCGTGTCGCTCTTCCATGTATTGAAGCAGAGGCTGAATACACGGATGGAAGAAGTCCACGAGGTGTCTCCCAGGGCGCACAGTTTCCTGTTTGAGATGGGCATGGTGCCCTGGAGGACTTGATAGAATAGGCTGTGGAGCATTTCAATGTATGGTTAGGAGTCGCAGGAGGGTGAGGACGTACCGAGAATTCTCAAACTGGCCGCGACCGATGCCCAGCTCCGCATTCTGGAAGGCCTTGTTCGCAGGCGAGTTGTCTACTGCGGCCTTGCGCCCCGGCTGCAGGGACTCGAGCTTCGCAGACAACTCGTCGATGTTTGCAAAGGCGATGATCGACAAAGACTCGAAATTGGACGGCGTGAAGCGGACTCCGTGCCGTCGCAAGAAGGTACGCTCCATTGCCTCCTTCGCTTCTTGTCGAACTTTCTTGTCTTTTTTCTCCAGCATCTCGAAATGGCCACGGGAAAGCTTCTTCATTTCGCTTGATTCATAAAGAATATCAATGCATGCGTAGGCTTGTCTGTAACTGAGGAGACGTACCGGGAGTTCTCCAACTGCCCATGGCCCGGAAGGCTGCCCGCCGGCGCATCTTGGAGGGCTTCGTTCCCGTGTGAGTTATCTGCTGCTGCCTCTCTCACAGGGTTGAAGGACTCGAGTTTTGCCAGCAGCTCATCCATGTTTGCAAACGAGATGGTCGACAGGGACTCTAAGTCCGCCGGCGCAAAGCAGACTCCCTGCCACTTCAAAAGGGTGTGTTCCATCGTCTCCTTGGCTGCTTTGAGGGCCTCCTCGGCTTTCAGCTCCAGCTTTCTGAAATTGGCACGGGCGGGATCTTCGATTTTCCTCGATTCACGGAAGATCGCGTCTCGCTCGCCCATCGTTATCATTAAATGCGAGGTCCCGGAGTGGGCGATCCCTGGACCCACTGTTGCTATCACGATAAAGAAATAGGCCGCTGCGACACACCTAGGACGAGCTGCAAATTCCGACGCCCGTCGTAAGGATGCTGCTGTTTGCGCAGAGCTTCATAGACTTTCTCAGCCAGCGGATACATCGGGTGTGAACTGGGTCAATTCTCGGTGACTGTGGTCGTCGGACGGGAATAACGCCAGCGCCCATACCGGATAGTGGCGTCAAAGCCACCGAGCTGGTAGTACTCCATGTTCTGCGCGAGACCCGCGGTAAAAGCTGCGGAAGAGAAAGAGAAGTTTCACATCACGTGTGGAAATGAACATGGCTTCAAACCAACTTCAAACTCAAAGTTTACTGTTTGATCCCAAGCCGGAGAAGCCGCGAGTCCGATTCAACATCGCCAGACTGTTGGGGCACTCTACCTACGCCTACGCAAGGTGAATTCGCGTTGTTTGCGCTGAACTTCCAGACAAACTGATTGGGCGAATACTTCTTTGAACAATAAAATTTATATTGCGCACATTTCAAAGATCGACAATTCCACGACATACATTATTCGGATAAATCTCCCATCTGGTGGTAGCGTAGTCTCTTGAACTGGCTTCCCACTCGTAACCTCACTCTGGTGGTAGCGGTCTTGAATGAAAAGCGTGCAGAATTCCTTCGGGTCTTCGGACCTCGGCGTCACAATTTGATCTGCAGATGCCGGATCAATTCTTTCTTCTCCGATACCACCCGCATTCCACAAAAGCGAGACGAAACCACGACCGTGATTGACCAGGTTTTCTGGTGAAGCGTTCATAGTGTCTCTTGCGTACCGTGCTCCGCGCCCTCGCTCCCACTCTCCCATCACTGCGGTCTCCGAGGGGCAGTCCCTCCTCGTAACCTGCTCGTTTCTCGCCGGGTAACCGACTCGGGTTCATCTGGTGCTATGAACTGTTGGTACCATTAAAGTGTGGCTTCCAGAGACGCAGTCGTACTTCTCGTCCGCGAAGACCCGCTCCTGTTCTGGCATCGGTTCCTCTTGAACGTATGGATGAAACAAGGACTCGGAAGCGACAAAGAACCGTTGCGGACACTAGCTGGTCTTCCTCCCTACCTCCCTCGTTTTTCTTACACCAGGCAGAGAACACTGCGCATTCCCCGATTCATGCCAACGACTCCAAGCATCCAGACTCGTAGTCTCACTGGGACAACAGCCAACAGCTTTGTTCCGCCTGGGCCATTTCAGCCGTACTGGCAGCAGACTGCGCGGAAATGCGGTAATTCGGTGCGACTCTTAGCAAGACTTGTGGCATCAAAGATGGCTTCATCCTCCTGCCATCGGACTGCAGTCGGTCGCTTTTAACTGGCCACTCGAGAATAGATACCGCGGGTCCCATGAACCCGTCATCTCAGCGTCACCGCGCTGAAGCGAACAGTGGGCCGAAGCAGTATATAACCAGGCCAGCCAGCCCTGTGGTTTCTTCATCTCGAACTACGCTCGCGATAATTCTTCATCTCGTGCTCGACCGATGCAACTCTTCAAGTTCACCGTACTGGCCAGCGTCTTGGGCGCTGTGACCGCAGCTGTAATCCCGAAGGTTTGTAAGTATGTTCAGGCTTGGACTCGGAGCGCGCATCTCTTTCTTACCGGCCACCAGGACCATGATATCGTGAACCGTCAGGCAAGCACTCAGTGGTATGTGATTCCTCGCGGCTTGTGCGCTCGATGTGGGATTAAACATATCCGCAGGATGTCGGTGGTCTGGTACGAATTCATCTCTCCTCGATCAATCAAGTCGATTCTCACCTTCCGTCACAGCTTGTAAGTGATCATCCAAGATCCGTAAAGTTGGCTTCGAAACGTGTCTTCACTTGCAGGGTGTGAGTGCTTTGTCTTGATGCCGCAAGAATTGAACATGTTCATAGGGTGGTTCCGTACATATTTATTGACTGCTGACCGCATATTCTGAGTTACCTCTTCAGAGCGTAAGTAATTCACCGAAAACCGAGAGGTCGACTCCGAAATACTGAACCCGATTCTCATCCAGGGCGTGAGTGATTTTGCCAATCATCAAGATTCGGAACATGACTCCGCAATGCGATTTTATCCCAGGGGGTGAGTGATTTCCAGCTTGCTTCATTTGCAAACATTGATAACTGCACGCGCAGCTTGTGAGTAATGATCTGACTTGAGTGAATTCATCTGCGTCCCGACGCTACATGTTTCCAGACCGGAGGCGTGAGTATTTGGATGTTGCGCAGACTGCCTTCAAGTTCCTCATTTGTACTCCCCTCCTAGCTCTGAACCATCGTACCTCAAGACGTCCCAGCAACTCGCATCAAGTCGTTTCTTCCCGGTATGTTCGATCTCTCCCAACTTCAAAGCTTTCCCAATCAAAGCTTTCCCAATCACCCCCCCTGGGAAGTCCGGGGTCGACGCACTAGTCGACCGACTTCACTTCGACAACGTAGCTTCACATTTGGCTCTGTGCTTCTGGCTTTGGGATTAGGCTGTTACACTTCGAGTTACATGTATAGTAGTAGTACCCCATGCATTCTCCCAAGAATTTGCTTGATTCAACTCGAATGCTACAACAAACGAAGTACGAGTTTCGCAATGTCGTAGGGTCTGTTCATAAGAGAATACATTGAATGCGTACTTCCGCGAATTTCAAACAGTCAGGCGCGGTGGTACTTTCAATTCGATTCATGGTCTTACATATGCTCCCCTCTCACCGCTTTTCGTCCTCAAGTCTAATTCCACTCAAGCGGCAGCCTCCCCCTCGATGTCCTTCTCGATGACCTCCTGTGACGGGCACCACTGGTCCTGCAGTGCCTTGTCGAGCGTGAGGGCGATCTCTTCCTTGTCCCACCACGCGCCCCAGCTCGTGAGGAAGATCTGGTCCGGGTCCGCGGGCAAGTCGGTGCGCGAGAGTGCCGCGAGGACGCTCGCACCGCCTGCGTGAAAAATCAGTGTTAGTTTATGGCGAGTATAAAAGGAAGCAACGCACCCTCCTCCATGCTCTTCGCGTGCGCCAGCATCGCCGTGACTTCTTTCGACTGCGCGCCTAACGCCTCCGGGCCTCCCGCACCACGGGAGAGACCCGTGGAGGGGACGAAGCCGGGCGAGACCGCGACAACGATGCACTGGTCTTTGAGCGTGCGGCGCCACCAGTGCGCGCCGAGCAGGGCTGCGAACTTGGAGTGCGAGTAGGTTGCCATCCACTCTGCGTCCGAGCCCGCTCTCAGGTTGCTATCGAGGGCGTCTGGTTCGAACGAGTTTGGTGATGTATCGATGAGAAACAAGGGAAACGGCACGTACTGGGGTCCTTGACCATCTGGACGGCGCCGGAGGAGACGAACACGAGCCGCGCTTTGGATTCGACGAGCTTGGCGCGGAGGAGGTGGGTGAGGTAGTGCTGCGCTGCGTGCAAGTCAGACAACAGCATGGTAAGATGCACCGCTCGAGCTTACACAAGTGGTTGACGATATAGCTCTGGCACCACTTGACATCTTTCGATTTGGTAGAGACAGCCCCGTTGCTCTGCGCCGCATTCAGCAGAAGGTAATCGATGTGTCCGCTTTCAACGCGCTTGAGCACATTCTGCGAAAACGTCTTGACGCTTTTCAGATCCGAGAGCTGGAGCGGTAGCACGTCAACACTGTGCTGGCTCTCGTCAAATTTCAGGGCCTTGTATGCGGCCTCGGTCTGCGCGACATCCCTGGCACCGAGAAAGAATCTGTACGGCTGCTGCTGGTACAGTAGTTGCTTTATCGCCTCGAACCCCTAGATCGCCATTCAATCGCCATGAGTGGAAAGTTTGCGATTCACGCCCAGTTATCGCACGCACCAGGCCAGAGGAAGCGCCGGTAGCTACGACAGTCTTTGCGATGGAGGCCATTGTTGTTCTTTTGGCACGGTGGTGAACGGTTATATGGAAGGCCGCTGAACGCTGCCGGCGACGCGCGTCACTCGGCGGCTGATTCAGGTATTCGGCTTGGTAATAATTTCGATAGGGGCTAGTCTCGGAAAGGAAACTGCAGACAAACTTTCAAAAGTTTGCTGCCTTTATGTAAGGAAAGAGGTGGGAGGTAGGCCGGTGAAGTGGACTCGAGACGCAGTGACAATTTCGTGATGGGCACATTTTTTTTCTTTTGGATTTTGTACTAGCTCAGGTGAGATTCTGATATGAGAGCGCGTATGAAACGTGCATATGATGATTGAATCGGATTGGAAGTGGCGAACGGTGATATAGTACGTGTGCAGATTGCAGTAGATGTCTTCCGCGATGGAATTGGGATTGACTCGGTGCGCCCGCAGAGCAATTATGACAAAAGTTAGCATTTGAGCTCGATACGAAGGAGGTGAGGGAGATGCGATTGGGCGACACTCCGTGCCAGAGGTGGTATCGGATGTGCCGCTGTAATATCAGCGACACGTCAGAAGGTTCGTTTATACCGTGTCCCCCCACCCGCGGAAGTATTTCAGTCAAGTGAGGGTCCAGGGTGCCCCTGTACAGATATCTATCTTCTTCTCCTGCTGGTTTCAACGCCTGAGTAGAGCCTTGCGTGACATCCCAAGTACACGTTGTTTGTCTTCAGAGCAGGCGCGTTTCACTCAGTTGACACTGGCCAAATTTAAAATCTCTAGACCTGGGCCGAAAATTGAAACGGTCAAATGATATGTATGTATGCCCTTCTGCCTGAACCATTTCTATCGATTGGGATGCAACAGAGGATTCAGGGATGCTCCTGCAATTTCCCATGCAATCGACTGGTTGTGTGCACGCGACGCGACATCCGTCCGTCACGGGATCGCGGGAGCGGCTCCGAGTTAACTCCGAGGGTCCTGGCCTCTACCACGACAATATTAATCCACTTCCGACTCTCTGCGGTGAGTAGATAACGAGTCCCGAAAGAATGAGGGCTTGAACTTTCCTCTCTCATTTCAGCTACCAGAACAAAGTCTTACAAGAAGCCGCAGGGCTTGAACAATGAACTCTTTGTCTCTTGGTCTTTGAGCTCTCTCAGTCATCTCAGTTTTCCTGGGAGCAAAGTTGGACGAAGGTGGTCAGCCACGTATCTCTCCCTAATCACAGTACAAATACCTCACTGAGCAAGCCTATGGCGTCCTTTGGCTCCCAGCCCGTATTCCCTCCCGAAATCACGGATTCCATCATCCACCAACTCTCGCCAGATCTCCCGACCTTGCGGGTTTGCAGCTTGGTTTCGCGTGCATGGATCCCCGCCAGCCGATACCTGCTACACGAAACTATAGCTCTTCGCGGCGAAGACATGTCCTCTTTCCTTGAACTCATCGCAGCCGCAGAAAACACCTATCTCGCCACCGTTCGCGCCGTCAACCTCAGCCTGTGCGAAAACGGTCCAACGGAGTCGCTCTTGAAGCTCCTCCCTCAGTTCCTCAGCCTAAAATCCATCCGCATCTATTCCAGTATCTTTCACTACGACTTGCCGGTTATTTCTGGCGTGACTGCACTCGAGCTCTCCGGCACACATATTCGGTCTGTTCTCGACTTCACCACGCTGCTTGCCCGGCTCCCGGCTCTGAAGCACCTGAAGCTTGATGCTGTATCGTGGGGATCCTCGGACGGATGGGCTCCCGTTGCGAGCAGTATAGGTCCGGTGAACCCTACGCGCCTGGAGCTTGACACGTTTTCTGTCCAGATACCGACTGATCCCCTCTTTCTGGATTGGCTTGGCTCTGCAAAATCGGGGCCAATCACCTCAGACCTGATGTTATGCCTCCCAATAAAGCTGCAGGGCCGGGACCAGACCAAAATTCATTGCAAAATATCGGAGTATTTGCGGCACCTAAACGTATCGCTGAAGCGTCTACATCTGCGTTTTGTCTCCAGATGTAAGCACAAAATCAATCATGCTAGACTATTACTTATCTCGCATCCAGTCAAGCTAGAGCACTTGCACTTCACCACGAACACCTCCCTCCAATCTATCCACATCGACTTCCACATAATGGGCGAAGTGACACGGCGGGGCTCCACGTCGCGCAGGGTCGCTGACATATATCTCTGTGAAACGCTCCCTGCCCTACTGGAACGCTTTCGCTCCGATCATATTGACGAGCTAATCATCGACATCCACAAGAGCTCGGTCACGGAAGAGCCTGTCAAGCTGAGTTCTGTCCTGAGCACCCCTCCGTTTTCCCGCGTAAGGAGGCTGCGGTTTAACGGCGATTGGGACTCCGACGAAGCCCGCGGATCCTTCATAACGAATATGATTGATAAACTTCCCGTGTCCTCGCGCGCGGTTGTCTTGGTACACACAGACACATGGTCTCGCAGGCCAGACAATGCTCCCTATCGACGGTATTAGTGACGGATATACGCTTCATAGTGTTCCCACTGGACAGAACTTTATGCAGGTTTCAGATTTTTCGCAACTGTAATGGTCGCCATAAATTATTTGCCTCGAACTTCTCTGTGCTACAGCGAGGGGCATAAGGTCATGTCGACAGTCAAGCTGGACTCTCAAGCTTGTACGGTGCGACGTGAAATCGCTCTTGCAGCACGATATAACTGAGAACGGCATTCAAAATCTGCGCCCTTCTATCAAGGCCTCCGCCTTTGGGGAAGATCGGTGCGTCCAGATAGCTGGCAAGCAGGTCTCTAACATACGGCCAGTCGACGAACCCCAGCTTTTCCACATTCGCCTGCGTGATACGCGCCTGGAGGTGTTTTTGTAGAGGGTTGAGCGCAGTGGGGCTGGCGGCGGCGGGCAGCGGGGGTGGGTTGTACGAGACTTTCTTGCGCAGGTATATTTCCTCCGTGATGAAGGGCTTGACCGCTTGCCGCAAGATCCATTTTTCGACCAGAGTCCACTGGCCGGGCTGCTCCCCTGCGATTGGTCTGATTTTCAGCGAGCTGTGATGAACCGATTAGCGGATGAAGCTGGAAAAAGTGGAGTGACGTACGGAGGCAGGCTGTTGATGTATTCGACCAGATGATGGTCCAGGAACGACACACGGCTTTCTATGGAATGGGACATATCGTTACGGTCGCCGGAAAAGTTTAGGATCTTCCGGCCGAGCGCAGTTTTCGCTATAACGTATTGCGAAACGTGCAGACTGTGCCACGTCCCCGAGACGGAGTTGTGTCGGACGCGAGCGTCAACATCTTCCTCCACACAACGGGCAACATTCGTCCTTTCCATGCCATGTTCGTATATCTCGGGGCGGAAGATTGAAGGATCAGTGGGGAAGAATGTCTCTGAAGCGATGATATGCGAGTTGATATTGAGGAGGGGGGGATGGGTGAGGTTGGCGTTCGCGAGCAGTTTATCCATCCCTCTTGCGGCGTGGATTTCGGCGGCCATCGTGGCGCGCTCCGCCTCCGAGGGGAGGGCGATGCCCAGACTCGCTCCAGCGGGGTCGGCGTCTTGGAGGAAATCCAGCGTGAACCATGGGTACCCGCCAAACAGCTCGTCGGATCCCTCGCCAGACAGTGCGACCTAGAATATTTGAGAGGGCCACGTTTAGTTCAGTTCGTGTCGGATGAGAAAATCAACGACCTTGAAACCGGCATCCCGTATCGCCTTTGAGAGGAGCTGTTTGCCCGCGCCGTGGAACGTGGCGTTCACTTGCTCGGTGTGCCAGATGGATTCCTCCAAGGCGTTGACTAGCCCCGCTTCCGTTGCCTCGACCTTGACGAGATCGGCGCCGATATGGGCGGCCGACCGAGCTGCGAGGGGCGATTCGTCGGTCGACTCGTCCTCTATGCCCGAATCATTGAGGCGCGCCAAGTTTCAAAAAGAGCTGGTGCACATACCGACATAAGCCAATGTGAATGTCGTCAGCCTGGCATTGGGATTTTTCTCCCGGAGCAACTCCGCGGCGATGCCCGCCACCGCTGAGCTGTCGATCCCGCCGCTGAGATACACGGCCAGCGGGACGTCGGAGCGCAGTCGGAGGCGCACGGCTTCGGTAAGAAGCTCCCGCACCTTCAGCGCCATGGAATCGATGTCGGTGGATGGGGGCGCAGCGGTGGCGACCGGGTACGAGAGATCCCAGTATGCCTGAGTCTTTATGGATCCGTCGGCGCGACAGACGGCAAAGTAGCCCGCGGGCAGCTGAGTCGACGATCAGACGCGCAGTACGTTCGGAAATTTCAAGATGGGCTTGCCTTTTGCGCGCCTTTGAAGACCGTGCGCTCATCGGCATAGTCCGCATTATTTACGATGCTCTCGACGTCCCATTCCGCCTGCCATCCGAGCCCCATGAAAGCCTTCATCTCGCTCGCAAAGAGGATGCGTCCGTTCGAGACGGTGTAGTAGAGCGGCTTGATCCCGAACCTGTCCCGGGCAACGAACTGCAGGCGCCGTTTGACGTCGTACAGCACGAACGCAAACTCGCCGCGCAGATGGAAGAGGAGATTGAAGCCATCGCGCTTGTACCTGTCCATCGGTGAGAACAAAAAACAGCAGTATACTCTTGGTGGACCCACAATTGCACGACGAGCTCCGAGTCGGAGTGCGTCTTGAAGGAATATCCCTGCTCTTGCATGTCTTTACGGATGCGGTCGTGATCGTAGATTTCCCCGGTCACGACGCAGAAGATCGAGTCGTGTTCATCTGAGAGCGGCTGCTGGCCTGTTGACAGGTCGATGATAGAGAGTCTGGCGTGACCAAGCCCTGGTGAAGGTCAGAATACAGCTGGTGAGAAAAGCGGGCACACACCGACGCGGGCATCTGGGGATACATATGTGCCCGTAGAATCAGGGCCACGATACTTTATGATGTCAAGAGACGCTTCAAGACCGTTCTTGAGATCCTCGACAGAGGGTGGAGCGACGCCGTCTGGGTAAAACGCAGAGATAAAGCCACACATTGCAGAATGGAGGATTGAGACGCGGCCCGCTTGTATTTACATGGAGGCGGGGACTGGATCGGGACCCACATTACGGCCCCAACCGTCACTCGCGTGGGCATCTGACCGTCAGACTTGGTTTGAGGTCATGCAAATTCAGAACGTATGGAGAAATTTGAGCCGCGATGCAGTCAACTTGGGTTTGTCTTGCGCGGCAGAATTCACAACGATGCTGAGAAGATGTCAGAGGACCCACACACAGCATGGCCGTCGACGCAGTCGCCTGCACAACCGACCCTGAGCATTTCGAATCTTGTTGAACGCGTGCAGCTCAGTGAGAAGCTCATTACGGTGATCAGGTGGCATGAACAGTTTTTGTATCGGCTCAGTAGTTCCCGGTGACGAAACAGAAGATGAACGCAGGGCAGCCTGAAAGCGCCAGGGTCGTGAAAAGCTGACAGCGCGACGCCGTCGGACACCCACATCGCACCGCGTCAGGTTGGCCTGAATTTTTCGGTGCGTCGTCAATTTGAAGGCAAGTGACCGAGCAAGAGGGTTTCCACCAGATTGTTGGTGACTTCGGAAAATTGGCCGTCAACGCGTCAACTGCTAGCAGCGATGAGATTGTCCGTTTTCATGGCCAGCCGGTAGTCCTAGCTGTAAATGTGGAACAGAGCAAGCTCCAGTACTGGCCGCCGTCACGCGTCACTCAGCACTCTCCGGAGTCCGCAACCACCATCGGCATATGTTCCTGCCTCCTCTGAACACCTCTTGCACGCCAGACGGCTCCGACCCAAAGAGGATATGCTAGAACAACTGGGAAAGCAGACTGTGGAAGCCACGAGTGGAATCCTGACATTCGGCCCGATGTCGTAGAATATCTTTCCAGCCCATACAACTGGGGTCTTCCCTTCACGTTCTGAAGATCTGAAGACATGCGACCGCATGCTCTCTTCCCCGGCCCTGGCCGCACTGCACACCCAACACGAAATCATGGTCATGGCCAACGACCGATCTATCGACGCTGCTTGGCAAAAATCGATGCTCTGTAACTCCAGAGTGCTTGACCTTGCCTTGACCTGCTGTTTCTAGGGTCCAGGTTCGTCTTCTTCGCTGCGTTGGGCACCGATAACTAACCGCCAGACCAGACTACGAAACGATTCCCAGCCACCTCTATGGACGTGCTAAATCCTGTCACCACCTCTAAGGCTTGGGCTTGTAGTGGAGTGCCGGAAGAAACCCCCGAATCCCCTTTGCAGCTGCGCCCATTCGGGACCCTGGGATCTCCTCCTGCTAGTGATAGCTATGATACGAATAATGGATTCGGTGCCTGACCACCCCATTGGTCGTTGCCGCCAGGATCCGGGCGAGCCTATATGTCTCGCGTCGGCGTGCATGCAGCAATGAGCTTTCAGAGCCTTTCCATCATTACGGTGGACGCCACTTCGCACAGCGTACTTGTACTTGCGTGTACACGAATCGTCCATGCATCGGTACCGATCGCCACCCTCATAATCGATCTGCTCGATGAATGTACCTGTGGTAATCGGTACTGCCCTCTCCGCCGGGCGGCCCCGGGCGCCATAACCATCCGTGACACGAAGATCTCCCCACCGCCCATCCATCGGCCCTCGGACGTCCCATTTGCTCGAAGCATGCGTATTGCCACAGTCACAACCTTGGAGCCTCTGCATTGCCCCCACCCTCATTCGACATTTTACGACCAGCGCTCTCAAGATGCGGATAGCACCTCCCCCAGAGGCTAGAGCAGCGACCCCGAGCTCGCCCCATGTTCGTGCGTGCGTCGCAATACGACCAGCTGCGCGGGTTATCACAGAGCCCGCGCGTTTTGTTACTGTGGACCGCCGGTCTCGTATCCCATGCGCTCAGAACCACTGCGGCATCGACCATGGCGCGACCCAGGTGGCGCGACCCAGGCCCCGTACCTTCTCCTTGCGGCCGCGACGAGGCCCATTTGGGATTGCCCGTCGACGATGGGACCGGTGCATGGCTAGAGACGCCCCGTCCACGTCGAAACGCTCGGAGATGGTCCTCGGTATCGGGACATCCACTGGCCGAGCACGATGACTCACGAAAGCAGCACCCCCACGATCTTCTCCCTAAAACGGCGTCTCTCTATTATGTGACACGACCCGCGCTGGGTACTGCGTCAGTTTCGAGCATTTATTATTCGCCTGCCGCCAACGTACGCGCCAGTGCGCTCTGCCATCTATCATCCCGAAACAAGCCGTCCGCCCCTGAGCGGCCCCAGGCTCAATCCCGATCTTTTCTTGTTCCGGCACACGCCCCTGCACGCTCCTGCTCCCTGCTCCCTCGTCCTACGACTTGCTGGCGCTTTGGCTGTCCCCACCGGCGCGGAGACTGCCCCGGTCCAGAAGGGCGGGCGTCCCGAAAAGCCACCCCTTGGTGCCGCTGCCTTCGTCCGAGGACTGTAGTACCCATTTCGATGGCGCCTTGTCTTTTCGTGCATCTACTGCGCGACGGGAAGGCTACGCGACTCCAATCATTACCTACGACTCGCGTACACGACCCCCAGTCGCGCAAGGGATGCAGACAGACCACAAAAGCGCGGTGCTCAGCCAGATCACAGATACGTCACGCCCGGGTCGAGTGTCGTGAAAAACCACGTCTGCAGCCTCACGAGTTTACGCCTGAAGGGGTATGGCAGGGCAGACGTGGCGTCCACGCCTTTCGTATCCGCGAGACGCTTGCGACGCAGTCGGATGCCCTGGTCCTCCGCGCTCTGGTTGACGCTCGATCCGCCGTATATCCGGGACGAAACAACTGGAGGGAACGCTGGGGCCGCTGCTCAGAGCGAGGGTGGGCGTATGTAGTGATTACTAGACGAGGTTGGGATCGATTCATCGTACTACAAACTACAATACTGAGTGACCTGGAGTGTAGACGAAATCGTCGCGATGCATTTTTCCATCCTACAGGATACTATGTACATTGTCCGAGAAATGCGCAGTGTACAAGAGACAAGTAGATCAATCGACACGGCGCTTTTTGGCGTTTGCGGGGCTGCGCGAGCTTCCTGCCGCCTCGTCGTCGTCGTCGGTCAAACGACGCTTCGTCGGTCGTGCTACTAACTGGCGCATGTCGTGCGCGACCTCGAGGAGAGCGTCCCGGCATTCCTTGCCCCGAGTAATATCCGTCGTCGGGAGAAGCAAGAGAGCGCTTGCAAGTCGCGAGCACATGTCGTCGAATTTTCGCAGGGGGATCTTGATCATATCATCCTCCCCAGCGGACTCCTCCTCGTCCTCGTCCTCCTCTGCATCTTCATCTTCGGCTGATAAAAACAAGAATCAGCACCTCTGCGCGAAGGAAGCAGCAATGGAAGGCGTACACTCAGGCGTGATTTTCTCCGTCTTCGTAATAGCTTTTCGCGGGACCTTTCGGCTCGCCGGGGTAGCCGTCTTTGGTGTCGACTTTTTCGTGGCAGATTTAGCGTACGTTTTGGCAGGCGTTCTGGCAGGCGTTTTGGCGGGAGTGGTTTTGGGCGTCTTCGCCGGTGATTTTTTAGCGGATGGGGTCTTGGGCTGGATTTTGTTCTTCTTGAGATACGCTTCCTGGGCCTCGGGCGTCACCAGGAACCATGTGTGTTGGGCAGGCTGGGTGGCATCTACTTTGAGCGATCTCCGCACACATTTAAGTAATGGGATACACGCACATTTTTTTGCCTCTTGTCGATCTTGTCTTGCTCTTCCCTCGTCAACACTCGCGACTCCATCCTGCGGTCCTTGTCAGCCGACGTGTCGATGAGTATAGGATGTATGGCGCGTACGAGCAGCCGTGCTCCGTCACAAAGGCCTCCAACGCCTCTTCGACCTCGGGGTCCAAACGAAACTTGACAACAAGCGTGTTGGATAGCCCCTCACTAGTATCGACCGTCTCCAGGTGTTCCAGGAACTTTTGCTTCGCCTGCGAAGGAGTAGGTTAGCCACTTCACACACAAAAGCGCGCCAAAGATTGAGATGCGCGTCCAGGAGCAGAGAATTGGACGGGTTTGAACCTTGTGGAGAGAGGCATCTTCTTCTATAGCGAACTTGGAGGACATTGGCACAGATTGCCACTGAAAGCTGAAGACGAGAAAGAGGTGAACGCTCAAAAGAGCGTGAAGCGCCAAATAGCACCCAATCTTCAGCACCGCCACATTGATCCACAGGTTGAATTTAATTAAACACCGGATGGGAGCATGTTGAGTGTTTGTATGCCTATTTCTTGCTTGCCACTTTTTTTTGGGTCATGCGACGGCAGCCGATGAAGACACTCAACTCTTGACTGGCGGCTTGCCACAGGCGTGATCATTTAGTAGTCCAACACAGGAGCCTGATGGATTCCACTGAACAGTTCAGCAATATGTATTGCGTTCTACCATTGGTCTACCACGGACACTGTACCACACGATACGAAGTGCTGTGCTTGGGAGCCCCGTAGCAGAGACTTGGAGATAGCTAGACGATAGGCGACATTCTTTGATTTCGTCCGAGTCCTCCGCCCTCGTCGCTGAAGCGACGAAGCATGGGTGGTCGCAACTCGCGCAGCTCATGCGCAATTTCAACCAGAGCCTCGCGGCATTCAGTGCTTTCGGTGAAATCTTCAGTCGGGAGCAGCGAAAGGACGCGTTCAAGTCGCGCGGACATGTCGTCAATTTTTTGCACGGGGATTCCATTTATGGCAGCTTGTGCTCCATCGGAGAAATCGGCTTTCCAAGAGGATACGAACTCTTTCCAATCGCGCGACATCGGCGGGTTTCTGCTGTGACCGCCAACCGCGACAATTGTTGAATAATCGTCCGACGCAGAGTCGGAGGCTGTTGAAAGATTTAGCAATGCCAACCTGACGGAGGAGACCTTCGTACATCCGGCGGTACTTTCGATTTTGAATTTCTGAGAGACTGTCTGGCACGAGGGGGTGCAAGGCGTTTTTGGCCTCGAGTTTTTGGTGAGAGCAGGGATCATCACAGCTATTTCGGGACTCGGTTTCTTTGTTGGAGATTTCTTGGTGGACGAATTCCGAGGGCGAAGGCTTTTGTTCACGACATACTCTTCCTGGGCCTCAGGCGGCACCAGAAACCACGTATATTGAGCGCACTGAATGGTGGTTCAAGTCATTTCGGCACCGATATGTAGCAACGCACGCACATTTTTTTGCCTCTTGTCGATCTTGTCTTGCTCCTCTCGGGTCAGTACTCTCGATTCCATACTTTGCATTTGCACGAATCAGCTGAGATTCGACGCCGAGGAAAACGGACGGTGCGTACGAGCAGCCATACTAAAGGTGTTCAAGGCGGATTCGACCTCGAATTCCATTCGGAATCTGAGAACCAGGGTCTTTGCTAAGCCGTCACTGGTATCTACGACTTCGAGATGCTTCAGGAACCTCTCCTTTGCCTGTGAATTGTCGGTCAGCACGGCGACAAACTCAACATATGTTGAAATAGACAAGAGATAGATGTCATGGAGCAGAGAATGAAAGGGGATTGAACCTTGATAAGAGTGGGATCCTCTTCAATACCAAGGTTGGAAGACATGGCGACGAAGAATCAGGGACAGAAACACGAGAAGGAAAACTTTGTGGGTAAAAAGTGGACTGACGCCAAACTTGAACAGCGCCTCACCAGTAACACAGCCACATAGATCGTCCAGCGACGAGCCGGCCTTTCCATTGATCTGGCCAACACAAAGATAGCCACAAAAGGAGCGGCGGTAGGCTGTTGAGTCCAGCGTATTAAAGATATACGAATTTTCCTAGTCCCCCAACCTCCCAACAAAGCTACATCGTCCGAGCCTGAGTCTCACAGTATCAATGGTATCTTCGTATCTTCACAGTCGATCCAGATAGTTCTCCAGTGGAGGGATCGCCGGCTGTAGAACAGATTAGATCGGTACAATTTGTTGTGGGGAATAGAACCAACATTGAGCCCTTTCCTCGTCCGAATCTTAGTGACAAGCTCTTCCATCTTACCACCCTTCTCCAGCGGGGCTAGATTGTCATCGACGTCAGGAAGACAAGAAAGACGAACGAGAATGAAGGCACGTACATCCCGGCATCACCTCCCAGTGGTCAAACACACTCTGGGGGAACACCTGCCCGCGAGTTACAGATCGCAGAACAGCGGTAAATCCGAAAGACTCCGAGACTGGGAGGTACGCTTTGATTGTGAACATGTTTGTCCCCGGTCGTTGTTCATCGCTGTCACGGTCGCTTAGGATTTGGGCGCGTCGCTGGTTCAGGCACGCGTAGGCATCTCCCACCACCGCTTCGGGACACTGAATCTCGACTACATAAACAGCGGATTAATGAAATGTTCGCGTTAATGAGAAGGGGATGCGTACCGAGATACACAGGTTCCATAAGGGCCGGCTCAGCGAGAAGACACGCTGCGTTCATAACTCGTCGAACCGTCGGAATAATCTGACCCCCTCCGCGGTGGATGGAATCGGAATGCAGCTGGTAAATGGTTACGGGGTGAAAACACTAATAGCAGAAAAACCCACCACAGCGTCCAGAAGATTGAATCTGACACCCCGCATATTTTCCTCCGCGCATACGCCCTCCTTCGCCGCCCACTGCAGGCCCGCAACGCAGGAGTCTTTAATCTCATTCAGATACGCAATGCCCTTGGTCAAGTCGACAAACAGATTCGGGCCGGCATTATCTGGACCGAATGCCCAGATCTTGCGTGCCTCGGTAACATCCCAGCCGTACTTCTCCGCAAGCGCTCGTGCCCGGATCTTAAAGTCTTGCCGGGGGTCGATCTTACCGTCCTCGATCGCCGCAGTGAGCTCGTCGTCGAGCGGCGAGGCCTTCACGTACAGGCGATTGTGTTTATTCTGCGACTTGGCGAGTGCGACAATTGAGGATTCCGTTGTGACTGTTTCCCGATACGGAACCACGGGGCGCGAAATCTTGAGCGGCACGCAGGCGTGGTCTTCTTCGAGATCCTGCATCGCGCGCCATTGGCATTCACAGCGCTCAGGAAAGCCGAGACTCACCTTCATGCAGATCTCGATGTGGAGCTCCCCAGCCCCGGCGACGATGTGCTCCCCAGTCTCAGCGATCCACGTCTGCACGCACGGGTCCGACTTCGAGAGGCGCTTCAATCCCTCGACGAGCTTCGGCAAATCTGCGGGGCTCTTGACCTCGACGGCGACTTGCACGACGGCCGCCACAGAGAAACGCATCACGCGCATATTATGCGCCGATTCGCTCGTTGTGAGCGTCCCGCTCTTGAGCAGGAACTGGTCGATGCCCACCAGGCCCACGATGTTCCCCGCGGGACAGTCTTCCAGCGCGGCCACGGTGCGGCCCATCATGAGCACGGTGCGCTGGATCGACTTGACGAACAGGTCGTGCTTCTTCCCGGGGACGTAGTTGGGGCCCTGGATGCGTACTTTCGGGCCCGCGCGCACCGTGCCGGAGAACACGCGCCCAAAGGCGTAGAAGCGACCCTTGTCGCTCGTCGGCACCATCTTGGAGATGTACACCACCAGCGGACCGCTCGGGTCGCAGGTGCGGATACCGAGGGCAGACTCGTCGTCCATCGGGCCCTCGTACAGCGTGTCGACGCGGTACGCCTGGGCGGTCACGGCGGAGGGAAGGTGGAGCACGATCATGTCGAGGAGAGAGTCGCCCGCGGGAAGAAACTTCTGCATGACCGCCTTCAATAGCCGCTTGTCCTGGAAGTCGCGCTCGCCCTCGTCGAGCTTGATATCCAGCTTGTCCAACATGACTGACAACGCCTCCGGGTCCGGATGGTGCATAATTACATCGAAAATCTTGTAGATGGGGCCAAGCACGAAGGTGTTAAAGGCGCGTTCGAGGGGTTTCCCGCGCGCGTCTATGCCGACAGTGCTCCACTTCCTCGTCGAAGGATTGAAGTAGTTGTCGCCCCACAGCTTCTTCATCATCTTTTCCTTGTCCACACCAAATCTCCGGCTATAGCGCGCCGCGAACTGACGGAGGGTGAAGCCCCAGCCGTGCAACCCGGAGGCGAACGCGACCGTGCCGACGTCCGCGTGCACCTGTGCGTCGCCCAGGGCGGGGTCGTGGTACGTCGCGATAACGACGTTGACACTCTCGATTGTGCGGCAGAACGACTGGTAGAGCACTTCCGGTCCGACCTGCAGCTCTAGCAGTGCACGATCAACTTTGTTGATGACTAGAACGGGCTTGACGCGCTCCGCGAGCGCCTGTCGCAAAACGGTCTCCGTCTGCACGGAGACGCCGTCGACGGTATCGACCACGACGAGTGCGCCATCCGTGACGCGGAGCGCCGCTGTGGTTTCAGCTGAAAAATCTACGTGGCCGGGGCTCTGCGACGAGGTCAGGCAGTGAGCAGGGAACGACTATGCTTTACCTACATCAATCAAATTGACGAGGAACGATGTGCCGTCCGTCTTCTGCTTTACCGCCGCCACATCCTCCTCCGGGAGCTCAAAGTACCTGCACCATGAGATAAGTGTTGCTGTGGGCTTTACTCCGCGCCACGACACTCACATCGAGAGCGCAGTGGACTTGATGGTGATTCCGCGCTCCTTCTCATCGGCGCGCGTGTCCGTGTAGCGCGCGGTCCCGGCGTTGCTGTTCCCAATTATCCCGGCCTTGGAGACGAGCGAATCCGTGAGCGTCGACTTTCCGTGGTCGACTGCACATCTTCCGTAAGTATACGAGTGGAGAATCTTCACTCCTCACCATGCGCGATAACAGTCATGTTCCGGATATTTGTCGGCTTGTCCATGAGGCTGCGAACCTCCTCTGTAGAGATTCATTCATAGAAGTGTACGCGTCTAAGGTCTGGCACTGACCGACAGTGAAGTTACTGTGCGCATGCTTTCGTCAGAACGGGATAGGGAAATTAGCACCAACGTACACCATGGCGTCCTAGACAAGTCCTAGATATCGGTTTGCAGGAGAGGGGACTGGGAGGATGCGAGTCAAGTTGCTCATCAACATATCAAGGACGTTGGTTGGTCGGGGCCGCAATACACATACTCGACGACATCTGAGATCTGAGATCTGATCACTGGTACCCCCTTCGAGAGTTCATCAAAGCGACTTGAAATCGAAAGAATAAGTAGAGGGTTTGCGCAACAGCCATATGAGCCATCTGATGGCTTTTTTGATGTGCGCACCATATGGCTAATGGCTTTGCAACTCCGGGCGAACCAGAATCAAAAAGCCTTCACACAGAGGCTAGCATCATGCATTCACCTAGATCTTGCTGGAGGGTGACGTTCACCCGCCGGGGAGTCTCAACTGCGCAGATATATTTGATTTCCGACATGATCCAACCTTGTCAACACCTTTCCACGAGTACCAGACAATTTTGAGGACACCCGAGGATTGTGCGAGGCCCCTACCCTGACAGACAGGACTGCTCGGGCAGCAGGTCATTTTTTTTCCGAGCCATATGACGGAATGTTGCGCACGGCAAAAAAGCCATCTGATGGCTCATATGGCTGTTGCGCAAACAGGCTAATAAAAGAATAAGGGGGCTGACCTGGCAAAGGGTGGGCAGGCCAGGCCAACACTAGACTGTGCAAATTCTTGGTTCAAAGATATAGTAAAATAACAAGGCTTTGATCTTAGCGAGGGAATGGAATCGCAAGGCGTAAAACGGAGGCTTCAAGATATTGAACGGATAGTGTATACAAAGGGCGTACGATAGCTAGCTAGACTGTAACATAGAATTATGAACATAAGACTGATAATCAAGAAAACAGGAACAAGACTCGGATTCAAAGCTTCTTCTTCTTGCCCAGGCTGCCGCCATCTTGCGGCGCGGCCACACCCGTTTCATCCAGATGCGCGTCATTCGCGGTGCGCTTGAGCGACTGACTGGTGCCAAGCGGGGCTGGAGGTGAAACTGGGGGAGCCGCGGCGGTCTTGGAGCTGTCCGCTGCCGCCGCAGTCTTGGAGGAACCAACGACGGGGGCCGTGGCGGGATTCTTCGCAAGATAAGCCTGCTGGGCCTGCGGCGACACAGTCACAGAGGTGAAGATCATGAGCTGCGCATTCATCAACCCGTTAGTTTGACTTTGACTCAATGGATA
Organism: Mycena vitilis; assembly: GCA_029203975.1. Classification (NCBI taxonomy): domain Eukaryota; kingdom Fungi; phylum Basidiomycota; class Agaricomycetes; order Agaricales; family Mycenaceae; genus Mycena; species Mycena vitilis. The sequence goes on along the minus strand of JARGYF010000095.1, from coordinate 56,748 downwards.
CTATTCCCTGACGCACCGATTTGCGCGTTTTGTTGATCTTATCCTGCTCCTCACGTGTAAGCTTCCTCTGCGACGCGCTACAAGCCCCGGTAAATATCGATACAGTCACCCGAGAGGCTAACGTACGTGCATCCATACTCCTTCACGTACTTGTTGAACTGCTTTTTCATGTCGGGAACGAGATGGAATTTGATGATCTCTTCGGTGACAGGCCCGGCGCTTGTGTCGACTGACGAGAGGTGTCGACGAAACAAAGTCTTTGCCTATACGCAAATATGAGCAAAAGAGGATGACAAAAAGCGGAGGCACGCGCCTCATCCAAGGCTTTGTAGGCACGGTTGGAAACCGGAGCAAACGACGAGCGACCAATGCCATCATCCCCAAAGCCGTATAGATCGCGAGAGACGCCATAAGGGTCGAGCCAGTCGTTGTAAGCACGTCCACGGAACATTATATGTGTATCGGTTGGCGAGTGAGTGGTACGTGGTGGTAGGAGGAGACAAGGAAAACGCGTTATGTCACGCGACTGTGATGTTATCTTCCCACGCACGGACCAATCAACAAACAGGTAAAGCGTCGTTAGCGTCGTTATAATCAGGTTAGTCCCGACCATGAAGCCGCAGAGAAACCCGATTGCTTATTACACTGCAGGAACTTGTATCTGGAGCAATCGGAGGCGGATCAAAGTAGATTCTGAGTCCAGCCTGAGTTCAATGGCCTGACTCCGAGCGCCTATGTGCCCTGGGGCCTGGGCTTCAGTTCATCGAAAGGAGACCTAGGACCTTTCCCTACAGTTCCACGTGAAAAACCAGGACCCAGCCCCACCAGGTCCCTCTATTAGCTAGGAAAGCGAGCGGGGATGAATCCCTAATATCAAATCAGTGAGTGGTCCGAGGCAATAGACACGGTCGGAAGATCAGACTCCGTACAACTGACGATGAAGCTCGGGATGTCGAATCAGCGTCTTGAAGAGGCCAGAGAACATGCCCCAGACGAGAGTGCAACGAGCCAAACCGCTCGTCGACCTCTATGTAAAAGCCGCTCCAGACCCTCTCGCACCGGTGTTACTCTGTCCGGCTCATCCGCCCCATACCAATAACTGTACGGCGCCGCGAGCTGGATATGACGCAGACGTCTCTCGAAGGGTACTTGACCGACTCTTCCATTTCGAGGAGGGCGAGTGCAATGTGTGTTGCTGCGTCATTGAGGTGTATGTAGAGCGTGCCGAGATTCGGTAGTAGTGAAAATACAGTCTTCCAGGACGCCACTGTGAGGTGGCCGGCCGCACGGGCGTCGAGATGGGTGATGGATCCGCACGGGATTGTCTTCATGACCTTGGTCTTGGTCATGATTTGTCGCAGTGCGTGGTCATTCGCTGGACGCGAATTGATCCCGAACGAGGCCGCGTCTTCGAACACATTAGGACGACGAGGGGGGGAGAATGTGTAGATCATTAAATTGGGAATCATTGCCCCCCGGTGGACAGTCGTGTGCAGCAATTGAGGCGGGGGTGCGGAGGGGCTGCGGAGATGCCGGCGGAGCAGTACAAGAAGCTGTGTCGCATCTCGTCCCGCGACGAGGCCAGTCGGATATAACACGATGGACGCTGCGGGCGGGATCGTGAGATGAGCGAGAAGGTCTGTGCTGGATTGGATATCGTCACGTAGGTAGAGGCTGGTCAGACGAGGCAGCACAACTGCGTCGTAGACAAGATCCGGGTCCTTCCAAGCAAGAACGTTGTCAAGGTCAAGTCGCAGATTTTTCAGTCCTGGCAACGCCTCCAGAGTAGAAAGAAGGGCACCGAAAGAGGGGAGGAGGGAGGTCGTGGTTTCTACGCAATGGGTCAAGGCTTGACTGTCCCTGCAATAAGCTCCACCGAATGTCGATGTAGGAAAGGGCAAGGGACGTCAGCACCAGTGGCGATGTGTCGAAAATAGTATCCGCAAAGTTGGACACTTTTCCCTCAGGAATATCCTCTCGCTTGTAATTTGGCTTCAGTTTAAGTGTCCGGAGGAGAGGTAAAGGATGGCTGAGCAGCATCGCTAACAGTTCCAGGACGATGGCTGCATGACCGGCGACGTCGAGGTGTACGATGGGATATATGAGCCGGATAGTCAAAGGAGCTGCACCGGAGCATTCCAACTGCGTCTCCAGCCCATGGCAATCCCTGGTCGAGTATATCTCAACGAAGCTCCATAAATATTGGTGTTTGATAGACAGATCGTGCCACCGCCGACAGACAATCATGAGCCTCGTCCATTTTAGGCTCGATAGTTCTTTGAATTCTGTGGCGTAGACAGAGAAAATCTGGCATAAGAGCTCGTTGGGAAGCTTGCTAATCGGCGCCAGCGAGTTTCTTTTGGTTTGAGGAGAGATATTTGGAGCCACTCTATTTGCCGATCGATAGCTTCCATTTCGTCTGCAGCAGAAGTGTTTGTAAGGATCCTGTAGATCTGTGAGTCCTGAACTTTGTACGTGAACCTGGCAATATACATATGATGATTACGCCTGCAGGCGCGAGTCTGGCTGCTCGGCCATGTTTCTGCTGTTGCAATGCAAACAGAGTTTACTAGTTTACTATTGCATACCACGCCTCTGTCTAATACAAGACTGAGGTCCCGGTGTGTTCAGTTGAGGAACGTGGGAGAGCGAAAGGAAGGCTGACACTGGACAGCCACGCACGATCACATTTGATGGTCGGAATCAGTCTCCTACCCAACCTCACTTGCGGGGTTGGGGAATCCTAATAGCGGTACAACGGCTGAATCCTAATAGTCATACAAATAGACAAATCCATGATAGCCCATCAATAAATTCGTTCTAGCCCCACAACAGCTTCCGAACTTCAATGCCCCAACCCCTCCAGAGAGGCTGGCCTTTAACAAACGTCAACAACATAGCCACCCGGTTCCGCCGCCGCCATCAATTCCCGCTTTCGGCGTCCCATGATGTCGACATTCACTCCCCGCTCCAAAATAGACCGTGTGGCCGCTCTGCTTGGCCAGGAGGCTGTTACCGCCTCCGACTTCGTTATCACGCTTCTGGAGAGGGAAAGCTATCGTGATCATCCATGTACAATCAGCTTGGCCGAAAAAGCACCTGAAATAATCGATCTCTTCGCCACGCACCCTCTATCTTCGAAATCGACCTTTGCATGGGCACGGAAAGCCATCCAGAAGAAGACTACCGAATCGATCAAACTTTTGACGGCCAATCAGGATTGGCACTTCGGCGCTGCCCATGCTTCGGCAACGCAATTGGAAGACTTTCAGATAGAGGAGATGGCAGCCGAAATGCAGGAAATTGCTCCGGACCTTTGGAACTTGCTGCATCTCTTGCTTACCAAGGACCCCCAAAGATATGCTTGACCCCGATGGAGACCAGTTGATGGACGACTCCTCGCTGCCAGATCAGGAATTCGATGAGCTTGGGGGATTCATGGAGCCCATTGCAGACGGTCAGGACGTCGAATCGGAAGAACAGAACCCATAACACACCTGAAAGTTCTCCTCGGTGGCTGTCTCAGCCGTGATTGTAATCGCAGAGATGCCGACTTTGGCCAGCGAGTCGACATTCTGTTTGCCGAGAATATTCAGCGGCGTAATGACAATCTGGATGCCAGTGGGAATGAATAGAAGGGGCATCCAGAAGGTTAACGTCTTCCCCGAGCCGGTTGCAGCGATTGACGCCACATCCTTGTCCCGTTTGAGAATGGCGCGCACGACTTTGAGCTGCCAAAGACAAGGCCGATATCCGAATACAGCCTCCACTTTGTCCCGGATTTCGCTGAGGAGGATGGTATCGAAGTTCCAAGAAGCCATGAGGAGAAACCGGGGGAGGGCACGCGTCGGGGCGGGCAGAAACGACGCGTCGAAGTTTGTTGATAGAGGGCGTGACGAAAGCGGGAATTGATGGCGGCGGCGGAACCGGGTGGCTATGTTGTTGACGTTTGTTAAAGGCCAGCCTCTCTGGAGGGGTTTGAACTTCGGATGCTTTAGTGGCGGCAATCAAAAATCTTTGTCTTGTTGTATTACGCTATTGAGAATCCACCGCTAATACCACCACTAGGATTCCCAACCCCGCAAGTGAGGTTGGGTAGGAGACTGGGTCGGAATATACCGCTTCCACTTCCACTCCTCCGAGTCGCCGTGTTCTTGGCCGTGTTTGTACATCTCAAAGCATGGCCAATCGAGACCCTATGATGAGTGTTCTCCGCGTCCATCGCCAACAGCAGCGTACTTGGGCTTGAGGGCCATTGCATGCGCATGGCAAACCGAGTCTGGTTCATTTTTCTCAATCAAACGATTATCTTATCTTATCTACTGATTTACGATTCACGTATCAAAGATCTCTCGCGTAAATGACAGCCACAGCCTTCTTCTCGCCACAACGATGCAGTCTCAGTCTGTCCTCCACCCTGCCAAGGTTAATCTCAGGCAGACACGCTCTCCCGGTTGTGATTCCGTCGTGGAACCACATCTCACCCCCTCTTTCGATGTATCTACACGTGAAATGACCCTGCCCGCCGTATACAATGCCACGTAGCCTCAACGATACGATCTCACCTTGGCACGGCAAGGCCAGCTCGTCGCTGAACAGCAGTCTGTCACTGTTCAAGTCGAACAAAATTATTGGAGGTACATCTCTCAGTGTCGTAGTCATTGTCAGACGGCTCCGTACACCAGTGAGTCGGCACCTTGGGCAGTTATTCCGGCCATTTACCAGATACCGATCCACCCAGTCTTGAAGATGGACACCGTTAGGGTATGTTTGCATGGTGCTCAATCCTGCTGACAGAAACGACTCCAACATGCCGTAGTCTTGCGCGTCAACATATCCGCAAGCGTCGCAGGTTTGTCTCCCGGCAGCATAATACACGGAGGGTAGAATCACTTGAGCTACTCGGTCAATGGAGGTAGTCCTAGGTCCGTAAGGAAAATATTCCGGTCTGGCGCGATGCATAGAGTGTCTGACTGAATTTCTGGCATCTTCCAGGGAGATTCTCCCATTCACGGCCGATTGCAGCGACGTCGCAAGTTCTCCGAGGAAGCAACTCATGTAGGTGAAATATGCTGTCCATCTTTGAGGATTATCCAACCACAGGTTGCTCAGTATCGTGAACGTCGCGTCGTATCCACAACTGTGGTCGATGGAGTTCCAGATCAATCCTGCAGGCCGGATACGTTGAGGTACGAGCACCGAGCTAGATCCACCGATTGTCTGCTCCGTTTCGTTGCCTTCCTTCAACCGTTTTTGTGGCCGCTCAAGATCCGCGGTCGCCGTTACTGTGCTTTCATCTACGGGCACTGCTGCATTCTTACGCTTCCTACTCAGAGCAATTGTTGGTCTCCATTCACTATACACTTCTGCATCTGGAACTCGAGGGCCCATCGACCGATCCCATCGCATCGCGGGATGGAAGTGAGGCGGATCCCTATGGTCAGTCTTCCAAGCGTAAAAACTTCGAATGAGTCTTCGACGATACAGTCCAGCGACCGATCGGGGTAGTCTCCCCTCGAAGCGCATTTTCGTAATCTCATCCAATATTTCTAGCTCACGCAGCTCTTGGCGCAGATATCCGGACATGCCTGAAGTTATCTTTCTGTGGTCAAATCCCTGAACGATCACGGTGCCCTCTGCGGTGAAACCTCTGGAAAGCGCGACATAGTAAGATCGATGGTCTTTGAGGTGAGTGAGTTCGACTGGGTTTTTGACTCTGGATTTTCCTTGCGAGGTGTAATCTGTCATGCCAAAGTTAATTAAGCATACTACCTGTTCTCGCAACACAGATAACAAAGTGTCATCGGGAAGCAAACATGTTATATGGGTCACTGTGCGCACCAAGGGTACAACGTTCTCAGGCAAGTCGCCTATTTGGATAGTTCTTGGTGGATTTACGAGCCGGACAAACAGGGTCTCTAGAATTTGTTGCCCAGATTGTCCTTCAAACGAATTCCAGCCGCAAACTACCGCTTCCTGTCCTTTAGTGATGCACAGCTCAGTTGCATCGTTCGCACGCAACATTATGGGCATGCCGAGACACAACGTCAGCTTACCAGGTATGAACTCGTTAGTTGTGGAGGGCGGTGCATCCCATAGTCTTTTCTGCAGGGCTGTCGACATCCGCTTTATTGGGGATTGCTCACAAGTCTTCCACTTGCCCTTATCTACGGCTCGCGCACTTATACGATCAATTGAACAAAAGTCCGTCAGTTTTTGGTTCGTGTCCATAGCAAACCTTTCCGCTCCCATTTTATTCAGCGCGTCTTTTTGGCTATTCCAGGCGGTGATGATGGACACGTTCCTTATGTCCTTCGCGTTCAACTTGGGATTTCCCGGCCGAAACCCAGCAATCCTGGATTCGAGAAATTCAATGTCTCGCTCAGTGCACGCACCGTATCGCATGTTTTCCAATGCCCGCCGCAACTTGTCATCATTATCAGTTTGTGCTTGCTGTCTCATGTTCTGGCGCAGAATGACGACAGTGTTGAACTGGTGCCAAAGAATTCTTCCGAGGACGGCATTCTGATTACGCTGGTCCATGGCGTCAGATACATGCAGGGTGACTTTACCACTGTACAAAGAAGGTCCCGTCATCGGTGGTAATTGGGCAAAATCTCCGGCGACGACCATGCTCAAAGATCCAAAAGAATCATCGTGAATATTTCTTGCTTTCGCGGCCTGGGTTGCCAATAGTTGAAAATCGTTACAGGATACCATTGATATCTCATCTAAAAACGCATAATCAACGCCTTGGAGCCGTTCGTTGACGGATGCAAGTGCGGAGCCTTCATTCCGTATGCCCTCAATATCATCTCGATTCTTGCTCTTGGATTCACGCGGGATTTTGAACACTGAGTGGTAAGTGGAGCCGTTCAACAAGGCAGCGGTTGAACCGGTCGGACCCAGTACTATGTAACGGTAATCCTCATTCCTTCGCTTGAAAAACTCGATGATGGCTTTTAGAACTTGTGATTTCCCCGTACCACCCATGCCGCCCAGGTACATTCGCAAGGGCATTGTTTGTGGCCCAGATGCGTGATCTGCAACTATCCGGAATGCCCGTGTCTGTTCAGTATTCAGACGGTAGGACATGATGATGCTGGAGATGATGTCTGCATTTGTTTCTGCATCCACGTTCGACCGGTGGTTGAAGTAATCGTGCGGTAAGATTTTTGTGCCGTTTACTTCTCGCTGTTTCTTTGTCTCTGACACCGGGGGTAGGTTTGCTAGCTTGTTCGCCGTCAGTTCCATACGCTGATGCTTCACCGCGGTGATCCACTCCATTCTCGGCTTAAACGGGACCATTAAATGGTCTTTGTCCACAGGCGGCAATCCATCGACACTGGCATCCAACCACCCGCTGGTTTGCATTATGTTGCGGATATCTTTGGCATCAGCTAACATCTTGAGAGTTTTAGGTCCTTTCTCAACGTCGTCGTCGTTGTCCGGCATCTCATCGTCATCAGAACCGTAATCAAAGTCGTTGAGATCGTCCGCAAATTTATCTTTATAGCTCAGAAACCCGGATGGCCACAGAGACTTGCCCGCCGCCTTCGCTTCTGCAAGTTTCTTTTTCATCTGTGCGAAGTGGTCATCCCTGGCATCGTTACACTCGTAACGAACATCGAAATTCTTGATGAGCTGGGTCTGCCGTTCGGTGAACTGGTGCTCTTTGAAAGCCTGGTCCCAGGTGGATAAGCCGTCCTTTAAATCGGCGGGGGTTCTCCAGGGCTTGAACAAGGTCAGAATAGTCATGCAGTATGCAGCCCGATCGCCTTTATCAGATCTTGGTATGGACCCTCCGATAAAATTCGGGATAACAGTGTAGAACTTCTCGAAATCGCAAGACACGGAATGGGAATAAAACAGTGAATGGTCTGGCGTAAATGGATGTTGCGCTGGTCGGTTTGTCTTTTTATTTCGGGCGTCTTTCTCCAGGATCACTTCATCTTCATCGTCAGTTTCCCAGTCCGACTCGTCGTCTTTTGCTTCTGCCCCTAAATCCGCCCCTATCTCAGCTTCAAAGTAATTCTCATCCTCATCAGGTTCATCCTCAAGTCGCTCCTCCGCTTCGGAAAATGATTCGTCCTCGTTGTTCAACCGTGCCAATGCAGCCCTATAGTGATCGGATTGTGCATAGCGAGTAAGCCTGACATCTTCCTCAAAGAGGGCACGCTGCTTGGGAGACCTTTTCTGCTTGGTTGAGCACTGTACCCACTGGTACAAGGTGAGATTATCATATTCACGAGGTCTGTATCTGTAGTCGTCGACCGAAGAAGCCGGCACAAACTTTCCATCCATGCGTCCAATCGGGACACGCTCCTCATCGTCTCCCCCAAGCCAGTTCTCTTCCTCCTCTTCCTCCTCTTCCTTCATAGCATCTACCCAAAAGCTTCTCACAAACTGGACATATTGCCTCCACGCGAAAGGTAAATACTTGTGACTTGCATAGTGATCAGGGTTCCCAAGCAGGTACATCGACGCCATCGGGCTGCCAATCTCCATTTTTGCGCTCATGGAGTTGACCATCTTCCTCAATAAGTGTCGAGCATTTTCCTTATCCCGTGTTGAACCCCCTGATATTTCAGAGTCTTTCTGAAAAACATCATAGACCGAGGCAAACATCTGATACGACTTCAAGCTTAACTTCGAAATGTAGTCCGACACGTAGGAGACCACAGCCTTGACGGCTGTTCCAGATAGCATGCTGGAGACATCTGTATTGCACCGGTTGAGGAAGGTGAGTATCGGATTAACGGTGTTCATCATCGGCTCAATATGTCTCACGTCAATGTGACCGTCCTCCGCCATGGTAGATTCGAGATGCAGCTCTCTGGGGAACCTAGCTCTACACACTCCGGTTTTCGTTAAGCATCCCTTTCGCTCGCGCTTGATCTTAAACTCGGTGACCTTCTTGCTTTTTTTAGTTTTCCTCCATTTAGTCTTTGCATCTTCGGCTCGCTGATGTTCAACAGATAAAAAGTGCGTGTGCACATTGGAACGCAGCAACAAGTCGTCCACTTCAAGCTTATATTCTCCCCACCAACGATCAAGGCGTCTGCATTTCGCACACAACTCGGTACAGGATCTGGCGGTGCAGCGCCGCGGAGGTGGTTTTGGCAGAGTTTGGGTAGGTGGTCGATAGTTGGAACTCAAGTCAATTTCATCATCGCTATCTGCATCTGCGGGCAATGGGCTGACTTTTCGCTTGGCTATCACTGCATCGCTCGACCCATGGAAGTACTCTGCTCGATGAGCGTCTTCCAGGTACGTTATAAGTCGCTTTCTGAATCGCGAGTTTGGGTTCATCAGACGATCCCGTATTTCTTGGGGTGATAGCGCGTTGGTTATCCAAATAAGCTTGTGTATATGCAAAGTCAGACGGCCTTGCTGCTCCACCGTACCGTAAAATGCGTTGGTGTGGCCGAAAAGGCCTCGATCTTGACTTTCCCAACCAAGGACGTCTGTAATAAAAGCTTCAACCATAAAATGAAAAAACCTGGCAGCCGAGACTGGATTACGAGACATCAGTTTGTTCCTTTCCTTCGATGTAAGTATTTCGGGGCGATAGACAGTATCTGTCTGAGCATAATACAGGGCCAGTGGGTGATGCACATCGGACCAGGCAAGTGTAATAAACCATGTTGGTGCGTTGAAAAAAGCTACTGTTGACCAAATTTCGTTCCGCATGTATTTCTTTGAAGTGATTGAACCCTTGACTCGGCCCGCAACTCCATCCAAATCCTTGATCAAGTCGAAACAAATTTGCTCCGCTGGGTTCGAGGGTTTAACGTGGTCGCCCGCGGCCATTCTGTCTGCTATGTTGCCAGCCACTTCCGGATTTACAGCTGCAAGTCTGCGCGCAATTCCAGCGAACTTGGACCTCTTTGCCAATAATATACTACCGGTAGAGGCGGCCTTCAATTGCTCATGATTGAATGCGATCATCGGAAAATATGTGTCAAGTTGAAAACGCTTATCATGATATAAGAGAAGTGATTTCTTACGAGTTAAGTCCCCTTGCTTGTTAGAATGACTTGGCTGACCTATGCCACCTTTACCGTAAGGAAACAGCCATGGGAACATACCCGGGTACGCCATTGGATCATCGTACATGCTTACCGGCAACTCGGAGCGTCCAATTCCTAACATCTTCCCTTTGTGAGTGAGGTGTTGCAGAGCTACCGACTTGATGGTTTTCATTGTCGCGGTTGCGTATTCCGTTCCAGTGAGACCATGGACAGCAAAGCTGCACTTGCCAGTTTTTGTACCATCCTCTCTCGCCACTTCGTAGACGGGTGTTGTCCCTGCCGGAATAGCATCACTCACTTCCTCGTTGGTTTGGTGAAAATCAACCACAACAGGTATATCCCTTTCCGCATATGAATCTAGATTCTCCTTTGAAATTTCCAGGTCTTTGTAGCCTTCATGATTCAGCTTCAGCCACTGCAAGGCGGCCACAACCTTACTTTTGCGCACCAACATCGGAGTACGCTCAAAATCTTCCTGTGTCGGCGCTAATGAGCCCATGAAGACGAAAGCAAGAATTTCGTTCATTTCGCTTTTGGACGGAGGTAAACGGTTCAAGATGGACAGGACCGGCTGCGAAAACATGATGGCATTGGCACTCATCCTCACCCGACCAGAATTCACTCTGACCACGCATCTGTTATGACGGACCCTTGCGATCATTATGCCCTCGGCGTAAGTTAGATCTTCAAGCTGGGGAGGCACGGTGCCTATCCAGTTGTCGCGTACAAGTGCAGTTCTTGGGACGATTCCATTGTTCAAAAAGGTCTCACAATCGACACAGATGTGCTTGCATCCTTCGGCGAGCACGGGCCCTTCTAATTCTTCAACAGGATCGCTCAAACTAAGTCGCTCTTTTCTGGTTACACCGGACCTGACCAATAGGGCAAGGCTTCCTTCGTATTCATCCAGCAGTGTGAGTTTCTTCAACTGCACAAGGCAGCCACATACTGCACAGCCGGCCTCTACGAAGTTTCTGGGACTCACAGTCCTGCAGTGGTTGGATATTATACGATGGGCATCCGAACTCTTGAGGGGCTTCGGTGGAAACACGGTGTCCTTCAATCGACCAGTGTTTTTTTGCCTGAACATCCTCAATCTGTAGGCAGCTTTTTGTCTCAGAAGGGCCTCGCTTGCCAGTCTAGCAGGAGTCCGTGGAACATACTTAACTTTCTTGGGTCGTTTCGGCACATTCGGGCGAATTACGACCGGGTTGACCTTTCCTTTGCTATCTGCATTGGTGCAGCAGAACACCGTAAGCAGTTCAAGACAGTCAACACATACATGTTCGGTCAAACGTTCTTTGCACTTTGCCGCGCTGAGTCTGGCGGGTATCCATACTTGGTGTAATTTGGACAATGCGAGGATCTCGGGTTTGGTCAGCATTTGAATAATTTTACTCAGCGGCATCTGGACTGCGATGCAATTTCTGTGCCGTTCTAAAATTTCCCCAAGATTGGCGCGCGTGCACTGGAATTCAAACGTGTATTCCATATGAATCCAAGATGGGATACCATTAGCATTAACAAGGTGGGGCGACAGGCGCCGCCCGTTGATACTGTGTCTTGCTCCACCACCAAAAATCACAGACTTGCTCGGAGACGCAGCAGCCGAAGTCGGTGCGCAATCAGCAAAACGTTCAAGATAATTGAAAGGGTTGCCTGTGATAAGGCTCGCAACACAACCTCCTTGAAACGGGTGACTCAGTGTCATTTCGATTTCATCTTCATTATATGTGCCTGCAGGAGCGACCGCAGAGCGGTCGGCGATGCTCACACTGGATTCCAGATTTATGTTTCCCTCGAGAGGGTGGTTTAACTTTGTTTTTATAATGCCAATGACCACGTATCCCATAATAAGGGTGGACGTGATCAGGCGGTTTAAATAGCCCATAATCGGGCATGCCGCGAAACCCCGTCGGGCGCTCGGAGGGCACAATTTTATATAGACACGCTTTGCATCAAGTGCTGAGGAGGTGCGCGCCAACCCCCGTGCCGTAAACTCGACATCGCCCCGTCGGGCATCCGTCGGGCACAAATACGGACCGATTTCAAGCAGTAAACTGCCGAGATACGGTCGTGGGCAGGATAAGGAACACGACGGATCCGAACCCTGCCATGCCGGGCAAGATACAGATGAGGGCACATCTGAGGCAGGCCGGACGACTGTGGCCGTTAGCAAGAGGATAGTGCAAGATCACACTGACACTCACCTCGATGATCAGGACCGGACAATTTGATGGTGCCAGCGGTGCCAGCGGCAGTACAGATGAACCAGAAGCCGACTGAGACAACAAGCAAAGCCTTGACCAGGAAAGCGGTAAGGCTGGGGATCGTAACAGCCGGAGACACCGAAGCAGGCTGAATGACCAGGGCGTCGGAGAATTGAGAACAGACAACAGGAGGTAGAGCCGGGACAGCAGGAGAAGGAAACAAGACTTGGAGCAGAACAGGGCCATCCAGTGGGAGTGGGGGGCATCCCCGTTGTTCTGGGCTCACATGAGACTGTCGCTAAGCGGGAAGGGAGACCAGATGGCTACCTGGCGGCTCAATTTCGGTGTAGATTGGTACATGCATCACTGAATAGATACTGAGTGTCTTTGAAGTTATCGCGGGAGGAGAAGAACTCACCAGACGAAGGATTTTCGGGTTAAAGGGGGGCTCGTATGAAGGCAGGAAGAGAGAGTGACACGTCGACGCGGGTCCGCGTGCATCAAAAGATATCGATGATCACTCTTTATGTGCTCGCTTGGTTCCCAAACGGCGGAGTCCAGGGAGGCTGAGCAAGGGGCAAGCAAGAGAACTGCGTTGGTTTTGGAGGTAAAGCAGCCTCATGAGCCGCAGAAACTTGGCAGAAACAGTAATTCGAGATTAACTAAGACTTCTTCACAGGCGGGAAACCGGCAATGTCCGGGTCGGGCGTGGTGTTACCGGCTCGGCAACCGGGCCCCGTTAAAGAGCGCAGCCAACCTTAACCCAGCGTTCAAAATGAATGAAAGCGGCGTGAGAGAGCGGCCAAAACGCGTAATCTACCTCAGGTAACTTCCCTTACTGGGCAAAAAGCTCTCACGAAAATTCCCTTAAAGGGAAACATTTCCACCACGAATCACGAACGTCATCGAGCAAAAACTGTCGAGGTTGGCGGGAAAACGGAGACTAAAACCGAGTTTAAAAATAAATTTTTAAGACTCGGAACAAAACCAGTTCCAACCGTCCTTCGCGAATTGGAAGAGGCCGCCAAAAGAGCTTCGGAATGGTCTAGCGTTCTCGTCGCGGTCAGTGACCGATATCTCCCATTTCTTGGTCCTGCCTGCTGAGCCCGGGATCAGTTCGATGGCTCAGACCTAGCCTTGAAGGATGCGCTCTTATCCAGCCGGGAACTAACTGGTGTCGATGTGAAACTCCTCCCAGTCGAGCCATGGAATTTTACGGTTCCACTCAACGCCGCTGTCATTGCCGCTCATAAACATGGCTTAGCATCCAAGATCGTGTTTCTAAGTCTGGAGGTAACAGTCGTTATCGAAGAACTGGATCGGATGTTGGGCCTCTGGGAGACCGGCAAGTCGTCCTACTGTCGATGCATTCAGTCGGAACTGAAGTATCGCTTTTGCACGAAAAGATACCCTTGTCATCGGGAAGACCCTGGATCCTCACACATTCAAATCGGGCGAAAGTAATCCAGTGCTGGAGGTGCAATTGACTGGGTTGACATCGCCGTGGAATACGTTCGCCGTTTGGGATCTGAACAAACTAGCCAAGGTAATGGCGTTGAAGTCAATGTCATCATATATCTCCTCACCTTGAGAATAGACAGGCTTTTTGGCGGTCTCAGATACAAACACTGCACCTGGTCAGTCCGCCATCGAAGAAGTGCCCACAATTTCTCTGCACCAACTCCTGTTCCCGACTTCCTCCCGGGCCATACTCGTCAAATTCCCATCTAAGGCCGGATGGGATACTAACTGGTATGTTCTCAGCTCGTGAATGTTATGCGCCCGCCTCACAGACTGCATGGTACAGGGATGATCCAGGCCGTGTAGCCTGGCAACAGAGCAAGCTAGCCTCGAAGGCCACGTCTGCATTTTCGCACCTCTCGACGCTCGCTCTTCCGTCTGGTGTGGTCCAACATCGGTGTCTCTGAATGAATAGTTCAAGTCAGTTCTGGGCATTGAACATGGGAGTTTACTTTGCTCGGCTCCGTTGTTGCCGTTCGGCGAACTAGGAAATGCGTTGCCTGAGGATCCAGATAATCGCGCAAGTATTTCGTAGCACGTAGACGCGAAATGGACGAGAAGTGTTGATGTAGGAACCTTGGTCGGATCTTGGTCGGATCCCGTTTTTTGGTTGCGATAAGGACAAGATCGCCTCGCGATCACAAATCTGGTTTTTTTTTGTCTTCGTACTGCCTGCCAGTGTCCAGATGAATTCGACGATGGTCTGAGCAAACGATTCCCATCGTCGATCGAAACCAAGTTGATCCGGCGTCGGCAGATCCCGACCATCATGATTGCCGATATTTCTCTTCCATCTAAACCTTCATCTCGAATTTGCCTAGGTCCCTATACCTCGCAAAACTTACTACCTCTAGGAAGGTGGTAGAAGACTCCTAGGTATGTCTGCTCGGGGTTCTCGGAGTCTCATGATCGTCGTGCAAGTTGTCTGACCTTGAGCGCCATCCGACGGCGGCTCTGAAACCTCTTCCGCTCTCAAGGTCCGACGGGTCGCGATTGCCCATTGCCCCCTACGGAGTCAGGTTAAAAGACAGCGGGCGCCATGCTGGCGTGAGCGTCTATCTATCCTCTTGCCAGCGTTTCTATATTTTCTGAATCCCCGGGCCCCGAGACACCTGACTGATCCTTGGACCCTCACACAGCATCCAATAACGGGCGCTCGCCTTGCTCTACTCCTTCGAGGACTCTATCTGTCATGGAAGGCTCGTCTAGCAGCCTCGACTTCGTAGGTGGTCCAGTGCGCTGAATCTTCAGGCTTCACATCCCGAGGCTTCTTTCACAGATAATCGTCGGCGCATCCATCACAGGTATGTATACTAGACGCTTTCATACGTGGCGATTAGGAGGCATTAAAGGAGACCGTCAGGTCTCGCGGCAGCCATCGCTCTGAAGGCCTCCGGCCATAACGTTTTGGTGTTGGAGAAGGAACCACAGCTAGGAGGAACAAGCTCGGTGAGTCCAGGCAGATGACCGTAATTTCGCAGTCTAATTGAAATTCAAAGATCCCGAGCGGATGTGCACGGTAGGGATGCCTGTTATCTGCTATCGTCTACTGAATCGCCTGCAGCGTGCCTCCAAACGGATCCAAAATCCTGTTTGACTGGGGCCTAGAGAAGGAGGTGAAGGACAACGCTGCGATTCTCGAAGGCTGGGCGGCCTATCAGTGTGGGTGCTAAATCGTCGTATCCCGACCTGGTGTGCTGAAGAAACAATGCCGCAGATGAAGGAACCGACTCCGCTCGGGATTTTCTTGGTTCGCGTTTGCATAGTTGACCTGGTTTGCTTTCGATTCTGACCAAATTACAGGAATACATCGTTGGGATCCGGAGCTACTGCGCGAAGCCAGGGGCAAATTCTTGCACTTCAGGGTCGGTGGTCATCTTAGTATCAAGTCTCATCGATTGACGGTGAAGACTGGTTAGCACCAGGACCTGCTGCGGATCCTGTACGATGCAGCCGTTCGCCCGGCTGAACACGTACCCACCCCTCAAGTAGCTGTTCTCTTCGGGGCCGAGGTTGTGGACGTGGATTCCGATACTTGTACGGTGACCTTGCAATCTGGCGAGACACATGTCGGAGACGCTATAATTGGTGCGGATGGCGCGCGCGGAGTGGTCCGGCGGTTGTTGATGTGCGAAGAGGACGCCGTGCCGGAGAGAGACGATGTGCCCACGGGACTGGCGCTGTATGGGTACGTCCTTTGTTCTTGCGTCAGCTGCGATTCTATCTAAGTCGAATCCAGCGCCGTGATTCCTAAAACGTCCGCACTCAATGATCCAGACCTCGCGTCGTTCCACGAGTTTCCTGAGGTATACGCCTGCAACAGTCACCTGGGCATCGCTCATCCTGTTTCGTAGAGTACCGCGGCGATGGGATCCAATCGAGGTGAGCTCGAATTCTGAAGAAGGCTGCTGCTTTCCTAAGCCTATACACGTCCAGGCGCAGTAACATTTGCCGTCGTGAGTCCATAATTATCGTAATATCACCCCTGCTAAGTAACATGCGTCCCAGGGCAAAGAAAGGGACATAACTCTCTGGATATATACTCCCGACAGCCCTGTAGATGGGAGCTGGGGTGAAATCGCCGACAGGAAGCTCACAGATATCCTTGGACCATGTGATGTTGGGTATGTGATATCGTTCGATTATCGTTAGCCTTTCCTCACCGTTTATAAGAATCCGTAAACTTGCTGCATTGGCTGGCCCGGCAACGTGTGTCCAGATCAAGGATCACTACGACCTGAAATCATGGGTGTCTCAAAGTGGCAAAGTTGTCGTTCTGGGCGAAGCAGCGCACCCATTCCCTGTGCGTCTCGGACACAACCCATATCCATAACTTCAATTCTAATCACACGCTCGACAGCCTGGGTCGCTGCATACGTATTCAATAGCCCTGGAGGACGGAGCTTTCATCGGCAAAATTTTCTCGTACACTCGGAAGAAAGATAGAATTCCTGAGTTTCTCTATGCCTTCCAAGAACACCGGTTCGTGTTCGTCGTTGCTGCCCCCATGTTATTTATGCTCACGACTTCGCACCAGACAAGCTCGCTGTGCACATATTCGGGACACAGACAAGCAGTACATCGGTGGCATCACGCTCGAGGACGGCGAGGTGCAGGCAGCCCGCAACGCTGCCATGCGCGCGAACACCGCAGCTGGACGAGATGTGATGAAAAGCGCTGGCGCTGATGCGGAAGAGATGCTAGAGGAAATGCGCGTCACGTAGGTGGCCATCCCCTCATTTGAAATGAAGCTGAACGAAATCATGGTAGGTTCGGTTACGATCCAGCAGATGATGCGGATGAATGGTGGGTATCTTGGGGTCGTTATCGGAGAACTCCTCAGGTTCCGACGGATGAAAGAGATCAGGCCACCGGTATCTTGCCCACATAAATATACGCCGGGTATTTTTTCCCACGTTCTTTTCATCTTATCCATTGCGGGGCCAACGACCTTGAACCAAGAGCAACTTTCTTTCAAAAGTTCCCGCCTGTTGGGGCCCAAACATGAATTGCAACTCAACGCATCTTTTGATGCAAAACCGGTTCCATTGAGATCAATTCTACGGTTCGAGGGTACCTTGCTCTACATCTACTTGTCGACGATCGTGATAAACTCCGCCGGGAAGAAGTGGAAATCCTCCGGCGTGGTGGATTTGTCGAGCGCCCCGTTGATAACGGCGAGGTATTCAGGGGAGGTGAGCGCCTATCAAATAATTCAACAAATCGGGTCGCGACGAAGGGGGCAACAACGCACCTCCCGAATCTTCTCGTGCGATGCCCCTTCCACAAGAATCACGCAGGTGAAATCGGTGTCCTTGAGCCCGAGGGCACTCGCCAGCGTTGTCCCGGCGGGCTCGACCTTGAAGGACTGCATGACTGATTAAATCTTGTAGTAAAGCGGGAAAAAAAGTCCTACGCACCACATCGTACTTGAGGATATTCTTCTGGATGATTGGGATGCTCCTGACATGCTCGATGACCTGCGGGGCGCTGGCCGCAATTTCGTCGTGCGAGAAATCCCGACGACCCTTCCAGACACCGATTGCACGAACACGAGAAGTCATTTGTGAGATGGTTGGGTTGAAAGTGGTGAGTTGGCAATGTAGAAGTGGTGTGCACCGACCACCATTTATACTTACAGTGTCGTTGAGGATCCGCACAAAGACCCAACGTGCATTCCGGCCTTCCGCAACGACGCAAGCTTCGAAATGCAGCGAGGGTTTGGTGAACTAAAACTGTTTGAATGGCGCCACCGGGGTTGTTGCGCTTGCGGTTCGGTTCAAGATGTTCCACAGTCAAACAGCATCGCAGGTAGCGACTCCAATCAGAGTCTGTTTTGTGACGCTCGAGAGAAGGAACCCGAGGGAGGCCGTTATTGATTCCAGAAGAGAGAATGTTGGACTTTCCATACAGCGATTCGCTCCGAGCGGTATCAGCACATTGGAATCAGTGTTCGGCCATTCTTCCGTCGCCGGTAGTTTACCAATATCAGTTACAGGGTATCGATGCCGATGCGTTACTGTTTGCTTACGGATGGATGGTCCAGCTCGGCTTCAAGTTAGCATTGACCCCGTAAATATTCCGTCAGCCACTTGCGCAACCACAGTGCGAGCTGCCAACATTCGCGGGGAGCATGAGTCAGGGCATCCGTGACATCCACTTTCAATTCCGGGAAGAATAGCGTTCGCTGACCATCCATTGTCGTCGGGAATGCACCCGCGGCGTCTACTACTACCACTCATGGCATTCGCCCTGTATTCGGGATGACACCCATGCCTAGCCTTCAATCGGCGCATCTCTCCCGCTGTGCTTCGTAGGAATGGAGGGCTCGTCGGTGCAAGATTCAAAACGACCTCTGCAGCAAGTTGCATAGTCATGTAAGCTAAGCACCAGCGCCCGTGCAAGAGAGGTAACGGAGGGTCAGCCTTGGGGACAGCCCGTATCTCGCAGAACTGAGAAGGCAGGAGTTCAACAGCGAAAATAACTTCTGTGATCATTCTTGCGACCGCCGACGGACCGTGATAAATAGATGCAGAGTACACGCAGAACAGCTTATAAAGGCGCATCACAACGAATTGCTAAAGACCGTACCGCGCAGCTGCGGCCGTGTTTTCGGCAGCCGCGGCTCGGGCCCAACTTGGGAAACACCCTGGAGACTTGGGCAAGACTTGGGCGGCTTTCGCAGGTAACGGATTTAGCTGCATAGATCTTTGGCGGTGTCATTTATAACCGTGTTCACCTGGAGGCTTTCTCAGATGAAGACTTGAAGTGCTTTTTGAGTTACAATCAGCACTTGCCCAATGGGAATCCAGAATTCAACCAGTCACAGTGTTATGCGTGACAGTTCAATTGTCTTTTGGTGCCCAGATTGCCGTGTCGCTGTTCTCTTATTGTCTCAGCGACATGATGGTTCCCACTGCAATGTATCTCTCCGGCCCGCTCTTTTGTTGTTTGAACCCCTCGCTGCTTGCCGAACGGCGGGTAGGCGTCGATTTCAAAACGCCGCGTATGGAAAACACAATAAACTTCCTGATGCCCGCAATTCTTCATTGTACTCCCAAAGCGGAGGGAAATTACCGGGACGTATAAGTAGCACGAGAAGGAAGCTTGGAGGGCTACACGATCTACGACCCAGTTTCGACTTCCCACAGAGCTTCTTTAGCCTTTCACGAAACATCCTCCGCATCCTCTCTAAACAGCCATCATGGACGCATTCACCACCATACTCTCTGCCGTTGCATACATCTCGTCCTCCACTGCCCAGCGACCCGCATCGGCGACTGTCGAGGACTTCCCACAACTCGAGACCATCGATCATGACAGAAGCATTGGATCTTCTGGATCGTGCGTTGTCGCATAGAATTGCATTTCCCGGTTTTACTCTCCAGAGTCGCTGGTACGTCCGTCCTACACCTTTGTACTTTTTCTCTGTCACTTATCGTGTCCCGTCAGCTCCGTCCCCACATCTATCGCATTATTCAAGACATTGAGGCTCGTTCTGCTGAACGCCTCCACGCATAAACCTATACCACGCATCATCACATACCCACGACATTGGACAATCTCGCTAGTCTTCGAGGTCCGCTTACATACTCACTCACGTCTCATTCACGACTAGGAACATTTGCTATCTTATTGCCCGTTAACGGGGCGTCATTATCTCTCCTTATCCCACACATATAATTGTGTACCCCACGCTCTTTATATTAGGTGTACTTGTCGGTTCATAAATCCGCTGTACCTGTAGCCCAGAATAACAGCACCCTCGCTTGTATTCGCAGCGCCCTCACCAGTAATCATCCAAGACCACGAACGCCGAGCATTTCAAGTCCAGCAAGCGGAAGAACTTCCGTCGAGTCTAATCAGTGCACACACCTTCGGAGGAAACGACGCAGTTCCTTGGTTTTCCCCACCGATTCTCAGCACTAGTTTTTCTTTTCGATGGGGAAGAATCTGTGTGGCCCGGTTTCCAGATTATCCTTTCGCTGTCCCGAAGTGGTAGATGTAGATTGCGTTAAAATTTTTCTGTGTATGTACAGCATGCAGATGGCTGGAAAGGTTTCCAAACGGGCTACCCCGCCTCAACGCTGTTCACAAAGTTGGACCGTTTTCTCGTATCAAGTGCTCGAACCTCTCCGCAAGATTATTCGCGCAAGCAAATGACAGTCAGGAGGACGAATTTGAACAGGGGTTCGGCGCCCCTAACTTCACTCAGACAACTACTTCCGCGGGAGGAGTATTTTATGAGACATTCTGGGGCGTATAAAGCCCTGGCCCCTCATTCTCCTTTCACAGCGAGACTTCATCTCAACTACCACTACCACCCACCACCAACCCTCTGAATTACCGCTACGATTACGATGGCCACATTCCGCACCACCTCCATCACGGCCACCGCTGAAAAGCGGTCGTCCAACCCCATCTCCCTCGCCTCCTTCGTATCGCTCGCATCCTTCGAAACTGGCAGCGGGAGTAGCACTCGCTCCGAGAGCCCTATCATCGTCACCACCACTGTCTCGACGACGACGGCGACATATCCCATGACGGTGCCGCCGCCCTTCGCAACCTCTCTCGGGTCGGACGAAAGACTCCCCCGCCCGCGGCGAGGAGCCCCTCCTGTCGCACCAGCAAAGAATTCCGCCGAACGGAAGCAGCAACGACAAGGGGGCGTTGTGCGCACGCTGCAGCGCGCGGTCGGGCTGAAGCGCAGCCAGGTAGATCCAGCACTTTGCGAAGAGTGGTAGTGGGTATGTGTCTATCGTCGCTTTTGCGACTCGGAGTTGCAGATTTCGGGCTGCCACTCAGTGAAGACCATAAGGACGGAACCCGTTTATATCAACCACCTTTCCATGATAATTGCATTGTACTATACCAAATCGTTTTGTATCCATCATCGTTTATATATCGAAAATGTCTTGCTCGCTGGTAACCAACCCGTCTCGTTGCAGTCAAAAATGGTTCCTGCTGAAAAGATCGCACATGGTCCACCGTCCACTATCATAGCCCGATGATAGCTTCCACCAAACCAGGCTGCGAATGGTAAAAATCAAGGACTACAATATTCATGAGGATCGATACGAGAGATAGATACTAAAAACCACTGACGGACAATGCCGAATCGCTTCCCTTTGTGTTCTTTAAACCAGGGAAGCAGGCGCTCGTTCATTCCTTGCGCCAGCGCATCTCCCAAGGCGATGATCTGGATAGAATGCAAGGAGGAAGAAAAGGAAGGGACGGTGGCGACATACATTCGGGGTGATCCGGTCGGCATTTGCGTGTGCGCTGGCGAACGAGATATACAGCGCTTCCTCAATGTCGGTTCGTGAGGCTTCATTCATAGCTTTTGTCAAGTGACTTGTGACCGCTTCAAACTTTGACGTGATATTGGCGTCCGCGCTCGAATGCGGGGGAACCAAGGGCATGAATGTATCCTGCATTACATACATCAGTTTACGGATAGAAAGAACAGTTCTTCTAACCTGGATGTACGCCACTCGCTTGGGCTGCTTGCTGTATATTAGCTTGATATCCCCGCCATTAGGCGTCCACTGTTTGGCCTCAAGATGGATTCCAAACGGATTGGCGGGAGGAGAGGAGATAAGTTGGTAGGTGAATCGCTGCAACAGGACGAGCTTCCCGCGGGCTGCGCCCAACGTTCCGAGCTAAAAGAAAATGGGCTTTTGCACATACAACAGTTCGATCGCATGCTCATCACCTCATCCGCGACCGGCAGCCAGTACTTCTTCCCCAGTTCATTATTCAAAGTCGCAAATAAAATCCCTTCGAATTTTTTATCGTATAGGGTTTTGGAGCCTGCTTCCTGATTGATAGAAACAAGGATCGTCTCTGAAGGATGAGCGGTGAGCCAACTGTACAGCCCATAGAGCACGTCCTGCAGCGTAGTTGTCGGTCCAAGCATGGCGACCCCTTCAGCGAGTGAGTTTTCATCCCGGGAAAAAGTCAAAATATTCCGACCGTGATAGAAACCAATCGTGTCGCTTCCAGGATTATACCCAAGCCTCAAGTCGAAGACTCGGATACCGTCGTTCAATGACTGCACCAAGGAGCGCTCTTGACAACGGAAGAATACTGCCTCCCGGATTCTGCGATATATTATTGGAGAAGAAGAGTTGCTAACCGTTAGAAAACCTACGGTCCTGTGTACTTAACCAGCTCTGCCTGCCTCGCTTCGGAGTAATCCCCTCAAGAGAGTGGTTTAGCAGCTTGGCAGTGCGAATAGATACAACGCAAATACATGTAGCGGCATCATGAGTTCCTGGGAGATTCATATCCGCCAGTCTCGTGTCGTCTGGGATTTTAGCCATCCAATCCCAAGTGGTTGACGATTGGGACGGATCGTCGCGACCTCAAATAAGGAATTGAGTCTTCGCGCCAGTAGATACAGAGAGGGATACCAAGAATTGGTGCTGCGCGCTCCAGAATCTCAGCAAGGGCGCTATCGGCAAGGTATCGTCGCGACGTCGGGCTACTGGACAACTGCATGACGGGTCTCAGAGTTAGTGAGTGTTGTGCACAAGTTGTGCAAGAATTTCAATGATAATCTGAATCAGCAGGACGACGCCGCGCACGTGGGCGCAAGCGTGATCAGTCGCGTCCAAAGCCGGGGCACAACAAGATACAACAGCTCTCATTCCTCGTCGAAAACATGGTAGAAGATTACAGGCTGAGGAATATAGGAGCATGAAGCGCTAGCACGAGATAAAACAATTGGAGGCGATCTAATTTTTTATCGTGAGCTTCTCGCCAATACTGGCGAGCATAGCTTCCAGCGAGGCAAATTTCGTGTCCAGCTTCTCCTCCAGGGACGCCATTCTCGAGTCGAGACCTTGCATCTTTGTCTCCAGCTCCGCGAGTCTCAGATCTGTGGTCAAAACCTCTGGGATGGGATCACTGTCCAGGATGTAGACGAGAGGATGACCGAGATCGTGGGACGGCACAAGCTCCGGATTGTGAGGAGCGCGCTTGGCGTCACAGTCCATGCAGATGTACGGCTCCTCCACTGAAATACAGGTGAGTTATGCATGTCAAACATCGGACAAGACGCAGCGTACCACAGTCGAGACAAACCCAGCACGGCGTGGAAACGGGCTGTTCACAGCAGCAGCAGATTTTGGCCGCATGCTTGCTCTTCTTCGAGTGGCCGCTCCGCTTTGAGCTGCCTATCCGCGATAAGAGAGACGCGGCGTCATGGAACGCCTTCTTGGCTCGCTCCGCGACGACTCGGGCCTCAGGAATAACCCACGCAAGTTCTCCATCGTGGATGCGGCGGAAACTCTTGATCAAAACATGAGAGCTGGTGTGGACAAGGGTGTTGTCGCGCTCCACGGTCTGGTCCATGCACTCGGAGCATAGGTCGACGGTGTCGCAGTAACGATCGTCCATGCATTGAATGCAGAAGAGCCATACATCCCGGATATGGCGTTCGCACGACGCACAATCGCGGTCGCTAGGTCCTCGTAAGCAAACGGCGGAAGGAGAAAGAAGGAGGGCGTACAAGGTGACCATTTTCTGCAGCTCAAAGTCTACCTGTGCATCGTAGAATCGAGCATCGCAGGGCGGCAAGACGTTCCTGAGACCCCGAAGCTCTGCGTCCTCGTCCTCGGTCAAGGGAGTGTATGGGGTAAGCTTTTGCCAGTTGATGTCGTCTTGGTTTCTCAACTGCATGTACCGTCTCCGTTCGGCGAAGCGGTCCTTCAGCCACGGCCACGACATCCGCGTCCGCTTGACCTGGTCGATCGCGGCTGCGATGGCGAATCCCCAGCGAGCGCGCGCCCGATTTGCGGTGAATTGGGCATCCGTATATCGGAATCGATAGGCATCAGGGGGAGTGCGACGGAAGATGAAGGGCCGCGTAGATGGATCATCGGAAGCCTCGCTCTCTTCCTCTGCGGCGACCTCCCCTGCGTCTTCCCCTGCATCCTCCCCTGCATCCTCGTCGACCCACTCCGACTCTTTCTCCCCATCCGCGCCGGGTGCATCAGCTTCATCGACTGCCTCCTCATCCTCGCCATCCGCCTCTTCGTCTTCACCCTCCTCGCCACCGCTTCCAGATCCGGAGTCCGAGTCCGATTCCGACTCGGAGCTACTGGAGTCGCCGTCCTCGTAAGAGGAATCGTCGCTGTCCTCGTTCTCATCTTCCTTGTTGTCCCACAGCCCCGAAATCGTGTCCGTCTCGGGATCGTACTGTCCCGTACACACAACCGCGCCCTCCTCCCCCCAGTCGATCGTGATCACAACCTTGCGGTCCTCCGCGACCGTGCCCTCCACGTCCAGAATACCGTAGAAGTTGTCTGCAGCGCCGGACAGCTTCTCCCCGTCGCGCGTGAGCACCATGGAGATGATCCCCTCATACGCAACCTGCTCGCCGTCCTCGATCTCAAAGAGCTTCCCCGTCCACGTGCCGTCGAGCGGGTCGTTGAGCGTCGCCGGCGGCGGGTGCTCGGTCTCGAAGTCGTATACGTCGACGGGCTCGTTGTCGGTGTCGTAGCGCAGCCACTCCGTGCTCATCCGCGCAAAGATCGCCTTTGTGGTCTCCTCGTCGTCGTCGCTGTCTGGGCCGAGATCCTCCTCCGCGTAGGCGAAGCCGTCTTCCTCGTCGAACTGGTGGGCGGTGTTGTTAATGGGGTCGCGCAAGTAGTCGCTGAATCCGTGTTGCAGTTGGAACTGGGTTTCAAGAATTAGGTGCGAGAAGCGCCTCAGAATCTGCGCGGAAACGTACCATGCCAAAGGCGACGTGGCCGAGGTGTTCTTTGACGTTCATGGAAGTCGCCTTGAAAATCGCTGACAACTAATCAGGAGACTGCCTCGACTTCGCATGATACACACACCTTCAAGGTTGTTCGTCCGCTCATCCACGACCTTGAAGACAATACCTAGCGACGTGCTCATCTGTTCGAATTCCTCCGTATCCAAGACGTGGACGCACGCCAAGCGCATGATATCGAAGTGGCGCTTTAGCAGGTGGTACACCAGCGGGAACACATACTACAGCGGCAGTTGTCAGTACATCGCATACACCCACAGGCACACTAGACTCACACGCTCAATGCGTCGCGAGCCCGTAATCATCCGCAGCGTCGTCGGGTCGTCGATCTCATACACCATCGCGTCCAGCTGCGCGAGCAGCTTCTCCTCCTCGAGCGCCTGGAACGCGTCCGTGATGCGCGTGAGCCGCGCGTCGTTGTGCACCGTGCTCGGCGCGGAGTGCGTCGCGCGCAGGAGGAGCTCCACGCGCTGGATCGCCGCGCCCGCGAAGTACGTGTCCGCCGCCTGTATGTTCGCGGGCTTGACGCGCTGCAGGAGGCCCATCATCGCGTCGAGGAGGTTGTAGATCCGGTTCTTGTACCATGTCACGGAGGCGTGCCAGCCGGCTGCCCAGAACGCGACCCAGCTCAGAAGGCTAGAAGATGGGTGATTAGCGGGGGTTTGTAGGAGGAAGAGGAGGAGGGCGCAATGTACCTCCAGCCATCGGGCCGCGACATGGCGAAGTCATTGGCCTCCTTGATGCTGACGAAGCCCGTGCCATCGTCGTCAACGGCCTCGAGGATGGCTTGCAGGCGCGCGACGGTGATGTACGCGAGCGCCCACCGGTCGTCTTCGATTTTCGCGCCGCCAGGCAGCTCCAGCCGTGCAAACGCAGGGGACGTGGGGGACATGAGTGGCGAGGGAGGAGCGGAGCCCGCAGTGGAGCCTGCGACGCTCTTCGCGACAGCGGCGTCGACGGTGCTGAACTTTTCCGTGTAGTAGTCGTTGAGCGCAAGGACAAAGTGGCGCGCTTTGACGCTGCCTTTCCAGCCTTGTTCCTTCCAGATCGCTTGCAGATCCTGTAAGTAGTCATAGGGAGATGAGACGCAGCTCGTTAAGTCAGACAAAAACCACGTACCGGATCTAAAACTCTGTCGTGCGCCCCGCCAGAGAGAACGCTGATGATGTGGTCTCCTGTCGAAGTGATAGTGTCCGAGAGCTGCTTGCTCTGCATCTCCAGCTTGCGGTCAAAGAGCTTCATGTTCTTCTTGAACGCCTCGTCGACGTCCTCCGCCAACTCCTTGTTCAGCAACTTCCGCGCGCTCGCAAGATCGCCGTTCCCCGAGTGCGTGGGGTCGAGCGACGCGAGGCTCTCGCCGCTCTTGGACACGAGCTCCTGCAGCGTCGCCTCGTTGTCCACACACGCCTTGGCCCCGCCCTTGTCCTCGATGAACTTCTGCACGTCGCGCTCGCGCGGCGTGTCGAGCTTGCGGAACAGCTGCTCCATCTTGTCCTCGATGAGCTTCAGGTGCACGTCCTGCCCGTCGAGCTTCTTGTTCGCCGAGTCCACCCCGAGCGCGGTGTGCACCTTGAGCGCGAAGCCGATCTCCTGCTTGTGGTCCGCGAACATCTTCGTGTACCCCGCGAGTCGGCTCTCGTAGATCTTGGACTTGATGGTCTTGGCTGACTGGGTGTGAGAAAGAGGGGGCGGGTTGTAGAGTAAACACACGTACCGAGGAATCCTTTCTTCAGGTATACGTCGCACGCGCTACCACAGGCGGTGATGTCCTTTGCAATCGCCTGCATGAGGCCCGACATGCGATCCTTCAAGGACGTCCCGTCGGGCCCTTTTTCTTCTGGATCACGCATGTGGCGGAGCCTTACGGCGGAATATAAGTGACAAGACTTCGGATCCAGCCAAAGAGCTCACTGGAATAATATGGTCATCAAGTCCTGCATCTGGAGCTTGACCACCAGGACCTTCTTGTTGTTCTGCCGCCGTGTAATATCGAGCGTTATGACGAGCTTGAACGCGGTCACCGCGACTAGATGTATTTCAGTCCTTTGTGCAAAAAACTGGAGCGGAAATACAAACTTCCAACAAATGGATGCACGCTCCCCAACGCGTCGAGTCCCTTCATCAACACCGCGGACGTCTCCGCGAACGTGGAGATCGTGTTTTCGATAGACTTGACGTCTAAATTGACTGCAGACGAGAGCGCGCTCGCCGCGGTGGATATCGTCGCCGAGTTGGCGGTATAGAACGCATTGAGCTTCTCGTACGCGTCATTCGCTTTGCCGACAGGCGCACTCAGACTCTCCTCTACACAGTTGTTAGAGACGTCGACGCCGAATTTTTCTCGACTCACCAAACTTATCGATCTTGCTTTGTGAGCCAGGCAACTCGACGGTGGCGAAGGCTTTGGTGTAGCCTGTCTCGATCGCAGACACAGTACTGTCTGGCTTGGAGCTGGTCATGGTACAGGAAGACTCGCAGGACTTGCGGCAAGTTTATATTGGATAAATGAGCGCTCATATGGGCGCGTCTGATGAGAATCAAAACCGTTTATGGGCGTCAAATTAATCACGCTGCTCGTTGCAGGCTCGCTTGCAACTGTCCTCCGACTCCTCGAGGCGATTCAGGGCGATCCCCATGTCGATTCCGATGTTAATTCTAGTTTCTTTACTCGGAATTTGGGGATTCGGGCGTTTCCAGTCAGAAAAATCGGGACAAAGCGTGATTCTGGTGGTTGGAGGGTTGGAGCCAGTGTAGTTGTGGGGAGCTCAGAGGCAGCTGGTAAGAACAACTTCATCCAAGAAAGAAAACGGTGGCACAGCCACGCGGGTCAGGCGACAAGTCACGTTTTTGGCTTGATGGCATCATTACTGATTCCAAGTCGTGCGACCTCCGAATCGACTCGTCACTCACTCGTGCGACCTCCGAATCGACTTACTGCTGTTGAACGAATTCCACAGCACTGGAACTTGACTAGAACTCAATTGCGGTCACCGTCAAGCGCCTTGCTGGGGTCCGTCACGGTGGATTGACGCAAAGTTCTGTTCTGCTTGCCCAAACTTCATACGATCAGGGAGACTGAGTGCTATACGTGCACAGAGCACACCCCCGGGCATGTCACGACGGATGGTTTGATTCGCTGCAGTTGGCGTACAAGGCCCATGAGTATCTCCGGTATGCCTTCCGAGTCAAGTCAGATGCGCCAGCGGAAAAGGGCCTCGAAGCTCTTTATGCCAGGTTCATACTACATCTCTGATGATAATTCCCTGGATTGATCTCATGGTTCAACAGCTTGACACTATGTCCCACCCACGGCGGCAACCTCATCCTCCCATCGAAAATCAAGGAGTTGACCGCTGCGATCATGAACCAGTATCGCTCGGGGCTCGTCCCAGACCCTACGCCAGACTATCGTCCACAGTCAAGTCTCTTTCCCCTTTCTATACAAGTGAGTGATAGTGGTCCAACTTCTTTTTTTTTGCTCCTTACGCCCGAAAATCAGGCGCAGCGCGAGGCCGCCGTGGATGAGTTCTGGTCGTGGATGCCCACCAAGATCAGAAGCGACCTCGAGCACACCACGCACCAACCGGACCGCGACAGCTACTCAACACTGGCGTCGATGTCCAAAGACCCGGACTCGCAGCAGGAGCTCTTCTGCAAGTATACTGCCCACCGCTGGCGTGGTTAATAGAGGGTTTGCGCAACAGCCATATGAGCCATCTGATGGCTTTTTTGATGTGCGCACCATATGGCTAATGGCTTTGCAACTCCGGGCGAACCAGAATCAAAAAGCCTTCACACAGAGGCTAGCATCATGCATTCACCTAGATCTTGCTGGAGGGTGATGTTCACCCGCCGGGGAGTCTCAACTGCGCAGATATATTTGATTTCCGACATGATCCAACCTTGTCAACACCTTTCCACGAGTACCAGACAATTTTGAGGACACCCGAGGATTGTGCGAGGCCCCTACCCTGACAGACAGGACTGCTCGGGCAGCAGGTCATTTTTTTTCCGAGCCATATGACGGAATGTTGCGCACGGCAAAAAAGCCATCTGATGGCTCATATGGCTGTTGCGCAAACAGGCTAATGACGACCACGCTGCACAAGGCGCGCGAAAGAAACCACTGGGGCATCGTTGTGCCTTAACGGACAGACC
Organism: Mycena vitilis; assembly: GCA_029203975.1. Taxonomy (NCBI): domain Eukaryota; kingdom Fungi; phylum Basidiomycota; class Agaricomycetes; order Agaricales; family Mycenaceae; genus Mycena; species Mycena vitilis. The sequence continues at coordinate 27,541 of JARGYF010000095.1, read as the reverse complement.
CAGCCGTGTCCAACATCGCAGTTGTCGGTGCACGATAGAAATGAACTTTCTTGGATTTGGGATCTGGGTTAAAGCATATAATAATGTAGGCATTGTATATGCGGCGCGATGTGACTTGAATTACATACAAATGCAGGAGCCTGGAAAATTAATCGGGGTACATGTAATACCAACTTCGCTGCACGTCGTGTACTGCAACTCCATTCACTGAAGAATTCTGGTTCGGAACATCTAGAAGCTGCCCTCGCTTCCGCGCTCCACATCCACTCCATTCCCATGATCCGGGTATCCTTCCCGACGTCGGTGATGCAGTTCCAGCCCCGACGACTGCAACAAAGTTAAAACCAATCCAAAGCAGGGATCAGCACAGGGACATACAGTGTGAATCTGCAAGATGATAAAGCCTTAGCATGAAGTCAATCAGAAGGAGAGCCGCAAGGGACGTACGGCGGAGGAAGGGGCCCGCAAGCTATTGGCGGGCGACCGCGCAAAGAGGACGTTGGTATCGTCGTCCAGGGCCGCCACTCCTTTCCGTGGTCGGGCGTTCAATCTGTTGACACGTTCAGGTCGGTTTGTAGGGCTCGAGTAGCATTTGACTGATTGAATACGTACGAACTGAGCAGAGCAATGCTATAGAGCTTCGACAACGGGAAGTCCCATATGAACTGGCTGGAAAACTGTCGGTAGAGTGCTCCAGGGAAACCGCGTCGGCTTACAGGGTGGCTGACTAGGATGGTTCGATTAGTTTTTTGTACGGGGATTCGGAGCATGAAGTTTACTGGTGCGAATAAGAAGACAAATAAATCCAACAGCGCAGCATCGGCTGTGATGGAGCCGGTTTGAAGTGTCACTGCAACCAGAAAACCAAATCAGGCATTTAGCTTTCTTGTGGGTTGACGCGGATGGGAGTCTCACGCCGGATAATTCTTTCAACGTAGCGGTCGGTGTCGGCCATTCCTGATTTGCGGGTATGCTGCATATCATCGTGAGTCAAAGGCATCGTACAGAGAAATCCGAAGACAGACCAGCGAATAAATAAGAGCGGTGCTCAGGATCACGTCGCACGCCGCAGTCGCAGAAAGCCAGGTGATGACGAATGGTTGGAAATTCGCAAATTCGGCGTAGTTGGAGTGCAATGAAACCATGATCGTGACAGAGAGGCCGCCGGCTATGTAGTACATTTAGTCGGGAGAATGAGAGAGCGACGAGAAAGATAAACCTCACCGAAGGAGACAAAGGACGTGAGCGCTACGATGGCGGGACAGACAACTGACGACATCGTCGACGGCTTGCGGCTGCAGCAGTGGGCGACGACTTTAATTCGCCATGCCACGAATAGTTGGACGGGGGTGGATATCGCGACCTGTTGTACGCATATGTTAGAGCTGTTCGAAGCTTCAAGATCCAGAGCACTCACGGTAACTGCTGCATCTACAGCCACGGATATTTTAGGCGAATGATATTACTAGAATGTTGGACCTGCGTACCTGGCCGAAGAACTGCATTCGGAGTGAGCTACTTTTCCAGAAACACAAACTGTAAACTTACGCAAAGGCGACACCTCCAGCGCATTAAGAGCCTAGATTTGAGTTGAGGTCATGGGGTCGCCTGGAAGATTATGCGGATCTCGTACCCCATCTCGTGACAAGTGGCTCGAAAATGAGTCCGATGTCAAACACGACGTTGGCTGTCTCGGCCATGAGGAGATAGAGCGCCTGCCAGAAAAAGTTGAGCGGAGCTTGCCAATATTCGCCATGGCGTACGAGACAGCGAAACCATTTTGGTTCACTGTTGAGTTAGGTTTCAGTATGAGATATTCCGAACGGACGGGGAAACTACGTTGGTGGGTGATGTTTGTAATAATTCAGCATCTGAAGGCAGAATAGATGAGGCTGCGGCAGGTGACAACGAGGCCGGAAACACATACTTGGACCAATAAGACCTGGTCAATCGGTCAATCGGAAACCCGTCAGCAGGATGGGTGTATCGTGTCGATAAACCCACCCCGTAAAGCGTGGTATTAAGAAGCACTCCGATGAGCATCGGGCCGAAGCTGCATCGAAGGCTTTATTTTCAAAGTCCACGGTGTAAAATGGACAGACGCACAGGAGTTGAATCTCCCTTGAGGCGGTTGTGGAATTGGACATTTATCTGAGTCTGCGCAGTGGGGAGGGAGGAAGTAAAGCCATTGATCTTCTGTCGGTTTATAAATCCGATCTTGGACATGGGAGATTCGAGTTCAGAAGCGATCTCGGCGGAAGTAGATGCGCAAGGTTTGCTGTTCTCGTCGAGGGGAAACCAATCTCCTACATCATGCTCTCCCGGGGACATGCTGCACGAATCGCAATGCATAGCACAGTCTAAAATGGTAACCAATAGCAAGAGCTGAAGAACAAGGTCCTCAGCACAGCACACAGCATCGTGGCGGTAAGCCACAAGGCCTTCGCATAACGTTAAGAGCGCTTACCCAAAAAACATATAGATCCGTTGATGGTGAATCCAAGGATGATAGCGGCGATTACGGACTTGCAGATCGATGAATACAAACTGCGGGAGACGTCTGCGTTCCTGATCGGCCGGGAGGAGGATTGCCTGATTGCTTGCTTCATCTTTTCTGCCTCCCAGATACTTGAAAATGCTGTAGCCATGTCGAGTTTCGTTCCCCCTCGACGAACACATGGTTAATCCGTTGATTCGTGAGCTTTTTTGTACTTTGTATAGATTGCCAGGTGGAGTTGGAGAGCATAGCTTGAAATGGATGTCTTCTGGGTCAACCCTGTATAAAGAATTTTCCAAATTCTTGCAGTGAGCGCAGGCCATCGTAAATAAAATCCTCGGTCCACACCGGCCAGGCGAGAGTCTGAGGTGCCCAAGCCAAGGGTTTAAAATTGGCCGACTTGGAGGCGCAAAGAACAGCCAGGTGCATTCCAGATCTTGTTACAGGAAAGGAGGCTCGATGTCTCTGAATCTTGAACCTTCCCAAGGCTGTTGCGAGAAGTGAGAAAATTTTACCGGAAAACATAGATAGGTCGTTGGTGTTGACGTCCAAGCGAATCAATTAATACCATGGTCCTGATCGGGTGACTGCCATTTTACTCGGGGGCCTGCTGTCTGGCCGTATGTTCATTGTTGTTCATATGTTCCCCCTCTTTACGAACGCATGATCATCTGCTGATTCAAGAGCTTTGTATAGACTGTCCGATGAAGCAAGATAATCCAGGGCTTGAGATTCAAAGGTAGCTCCTGACACCCAGCGTCTGTACGGGTTTTAGCCCAGAAGTTTTCGAGCTCCAAATGCCTATCTTTGGGACAGCACCGGTTCGAAGTCCAGTAGATGATCCGTCCCAGAAGCGCCTGAAGAATTTCTTCCCGCAGCAAGCTCGTCCGACGTCGGAAAGCTCTTCTTGAGTTACTTGAATCTTCGCCCATGGTGGTTCGACTGCAAGAGATTCGGGCCGACGATCCTCCGAGTCACAGTCACATGTGTGACTCTCCTTGTCCTCCCCGTTTCGTGTCCCAAAGCCCCTTGGATTTCAGCGGATTCTGCTCGTCGGGGCAAGGATATCTACAGTCTAAACTCATCCTCGGCGCCCAAACACTTTTGTTGCCGAATTACCTGGCTTTTTCCTAGTAAATCGTCACCGAATCCGACAGGCTGCAGTCGATCCAATCTCTGGATATCTAGCTGGGAATTACACCATACTCTGGGCTCTGAACACCCTCGATGCTACACTTCCCAGCGTCGCTGCAGAACGGCGGATCGAGCGGGGTGCCACGGCGAACGGATAGTCTGAATGCGACGCAGCAGAAGGCCCCATCACACCAAATTTTCCTGACGATCGAACAAGAGCTGCACGATGCGCGACGTGTGGGCTCGCACGGGCAGGAGGAGGACCTGCGCTCTGCGCTCAACATGGTGATCACCCGAGTTACTGAGCTGGTGAGCCACTTGTCTCCTTTATATCGGAGTGTCATAATAAAAATCGAATGCGCCATTAGTCTTCGCTCCTGAGTGAGGCGTACAAGGGCAAGGCGGAGCTCGAGGTGCAGCTGAACGTCGCGAAGTCGAATCTGCAGCTTGTGATAGCGAATAACGAGATGCTCGAGGAGGCGCTAAAGTCTGGCAACGGGCGCGACGTCGGCTGGCGTCGTGCGAGCGGCGGCGATCGCCTCGAGTCGACCGGCTCCTCTTCCTCCTCCAGCTCTCTCGCCAACGATTCCCCCACCGACGGCACAGGCAGCTTCTTCAAGACCTTCTTCAACGGTCGCCCGGGGACGCCCACACAGCAGCAGCACCCATCCCCAACCATGCAGGCGCACTTCACGTCACCGAGCCTGCCGTCGCTGCACGGGCCCGGGCCCGAGACGGAGGCATTGGGCGCTGCGCTACAGGCCGCACGTGCGGCAGCGGAGAAGGCGCGCCAGGACGCCGAGCGCGAACGACAGCTGGCGATCCGCGAGCGCCGTGCGGCGGATAAGGCACGGGCGGACGCAGCGGCGGCGGCACGAGACAAGGTCGCGCTTGAGGCGGAGATCGAGAGTCTGAGCCAGGCGCTGTTCGAGGAGGCGAACAAGATGGTCGCGAGCGAGCGCATGCGGCGCGCGGAGGCGGAGGGCGAGCTCGCTAAGCTACGGCCGCTTGCGGACGAGCTGAAGAAGACAAGGACGGAACTGAGGGAGGAGGTGAGGGAGGCACGGGAGACGAAAGAGGAGCTGAGGGAGGCGATGGAGGAGAAGGCGGCGTTACGCAGCGCGCTGCGGCTGATTGAGGGCGAGAACGTGGAGCTGCGCTCGGGCTCACGGCTGAGCATGACGCACAGCTCGCACTCGAGTCTTAGCCTCTCGAACGGGTCGCCTGAGCGCGGGCGCATGACGCGCTCGCGCTCGAGCTCGGAGGTGGGCACGAAGAGCCCGGTGCACTCGCCCGGCGCGTCACCACTCCCTTCACCGTCCATTGCATCCGCGCCGTCCCCGCGCATCCCTTCTCCCCCGCATAGTCATTCGCCGGAAAACGAAGACGAGGAGCCGATCACCTTCGCCCCCCTGGGTGCGTCTGAAGACACGGATGAGGACGCGCGGCCTACGCCGAGGCATCGCGCGCCCCCGCCGTTGCCCGCTGAAGCAGATGACGCACACTCGCACCTACGATCGGAGCTGGAGGTGGAGGTGGACAGCTCCCGCTCGAGTACAAGCTCACCCGGACTCTCCCCGCCGCCGACCGCAATGGCGCCCTCACCAGACGACCCGTGGGCGTCCTCGTGAGCCATGGCCTCCTCCCCGCGCTCTTCACCGTATCTCGTCCCGGCGCGCGCCCCCCTACTAATTTCGCCCCGCCACACGCACACATCTCTGCATCACCCATACACATTGACCATATAACTTAACTTACCACTTACCCATCGTCCGTTCGTCCTCCCACTCCATGCTCCACACCCACACCCATCCACGCCCATATTCAATACCGATTCATAGTACATACGCTCTCATACACTCATACGCTGTTACATACCATTGTGGATCTGGAATCTGACCCATGGCCATCTGAATCTGATATCCCTGTTTTCGCTCCTTGCTTTTTCGTTCCTGTTGTCTCTTCCGTTTTAGCCTGTTCTTTAGAAGTAAAAAAGAAAGTGAATCGTCGGGAAGAAGCGGAATACTGAATCAGTGATCCGACATAAGTACAAGTCGTTCACGCTCCAACCACGCAGCAACGGCCCATGGGCGACTTGATATGAAGACTTCCTCCGGCGGCCTTCCGTTTGAACCTTTCGCGACGATGATCATGAGGCGGACTGGCATGTGGATCGACCCAGACCCACTCCGCCCTGAGGTCCAGGTCGATTTTTCTTTTATTGCACCTTGGTCTCCAACCTTGTCACTCCAACCGATCCACAAGGATGCTAAAGGAGGACTCGAGACGTACGTACGTCCGGCCTCGTCTGCCTCGTCAGATTTTGACTCACCGAAATCGCCGGCCTTGCATAATTTTGCATTGGAACCGCCAATGATCGATCTCCACCGGCCTTGCCGTTCGTCCATAAATACGGCCACAAATATCCGGACGCGTTTCAATTCTCCCCTCTACCATGTGCGGTCTCATCTCTGCCTTTTACCCGGACGGCGTCGCTCCACCCTCTGCTGAGGACCTCAAGAACGGCCTCGAAGCGTCTCTCGATTTTATAAAATCCCGGGGCCCGGATTCTACGGGCACCTACGTTTCTCCAGATGGTCGCGTCGGTGCGTGCTGTATAGTACTACTTCAATACGCGTTCGTTGAAACTTATTAGGCCTGGGACACGCGAGACTCTCTATAATCGATCTTCCGACGGGCCAGCAACCGCTCTCAGATGAAGACGACTTGATCCACTGCGTCGTGACTGGCGAAATCTACGACCACGAGCGCATCCGTGAGGAAATGAAAGAGCAGGGCTACTCCTTCAAGACCAAATCCGACTCGGAGCTGGTTGTCCAACTGTACGCTTCCGCTGCCACACCCCAACGTTTTTGGTGTTGCTCAGCAAAGTAAATCGGTTTTAGGTACAAGCGCGACGGCTTCAATATGCTCTCCCAGCTGCGCGGCGAGTTTGCGTTCGTGCTGTACGACGTGGAGCGGCGGCTGCAGTTCGTCGCTCGCGACCGGTTCGGGATCAAGCCGCTGTACTACACGGTTTCAAACGGCTGCATTCTATTTGCGAGCGAGATGAAAGCGTTCATGGGGCTTGGGTGGCAGGCTGAGTGGGATGTGGCGAGTATTCTCGATAACGGGGATTATTGCGACGAGCGCACGGTGTTCAAGGGCGCGCAAAAGGTAAGTTGGTCTTCAATTTTCTTCTCTCTTTTCTTTTTACCAAATGTACGCGTCTGATCCCCAACTCAGCTCCCCGCGGGCTATTTTGCCATCTGTCGCCCCTCTGGAACCATCCAAACGCAGTCGTACTGGGATCTTTCATACCCGGCCGCAACCGCTCCGCCTCCATCCACCGACATCAATTCCATGGCGCTGAAGGTGCGGGAGCTTTTAACCGAAGCAGTGCGCCTGCGGCTTCGCTCCGACGTGCCGTTGGCGGTGTACCTCAGTGGCGGGATCGACAGCTCTGCGGTTGCGGGCATTGCCACGCATCTCCTGCGCGAGAAGGATCCGAACGCCAAGTTGACAACGTTCACGTTGGCTTTTATCGGTACGCAACACAGTTCATCTCGGTTATCTTTTCGCGGGATGCTGACCCGGGGTTGGGTATAGAGGATGACACGACCGACGAATCACCCCTCGCTGAGCGCACGGCGGCCCATATTGGGGCTGATCTCGTCAAGGTCCCAGCAACTGAGGAGAGGCTGGTCAGCGTGCTCGAAGAATCCACATGGCATTCGGAAATGATAAATTCTACATTCCACGGCGCTGGCAAACTGCTTCTGTCCAAGGCGGTTCGCGACGCGGGTTTCAAGGTGATTTCCCTCGTCCAGCATTTCGATCATGTCCCGGGAAAAATTCAACCGTTGTTTTAGGTCGCTCTATCCGGCGAGGGCTCCGACGAAATATTCGGCGGCTACGCCTGGCTGACGCTCGACTACCTCCGCGACGCCGACCCTACTGGAGCAGCTATGGGCCTCGCCCTTCCGTCCGCCGAAGAGCGCGCTAAACTGTCCGATGAATACCAGGCCGCTACCGGGATGTTGCAATTACCCCCCGCCGCGCTCTCGCTACGCAAAGCCGACGCCCCGCGCGGTCTCCTGCACGTCAGCTCGCACATGACGCTCGCGGCGATGTTCCCCGCGCCGACGATGTTCCGCGCGGATGCCTACACGCGGAATGGCGTGACGAGTAGGAATGCTGTACGGACCACGGAGGAGGGTATCGACGCGCGCGTGAGGGAGCATTCCGTCTCGGGCTATTGGCATAGTCTCCATGTTTCCGAGGTACGCATGCGCGTCAGGTTCTGCGAAGTTGAATCTACTGATGAGTTGTGGAATGCAGTACGTCGTGGCGAAGACCCTGTTGGGGCGATTGATTTTGAACTTCATCGGCGACCGGAATGATATGGCCAGCTCCGTCGAGAGTCGCGTGTCGTTCCTGGACCACCACCTCGTCGAGTATGTGAACAGCCTCCCACCGTAAGCCCTCCCGCTGTCGAACAATCTCCACCATCTCACCTTATCGTTTTAGTTCGCTCAAAATCAGACCGGTCGCAGGGGACGAGCCCGGAAAGTGGACTTTGGTTGAAAAATGGATCTTGCGCGAGGCGGTAAAGCCCTTCGTCACAGAAGAGATCTACCTCCGCAAAAAGGTCGCGTTCAACCCGCCGCCGATGCCCGCCGCCGCCACCCCCACCGCGCTTAACCCGCTCCAAAAACACCTCAAGGCGCGCATTACGCAGGCGAGTGTGGAAAAGCTTGGGTTCGTCGACTGGCCGTTCGTCAAAGACCAGCTGGAGAGTTATCTGGAGGCGCCGACGTTCCCTGAAGGGGGGAGAATGGATAGAAGGGGTGCGGGATTGATGGCGGTTCTCAGTTATATTGTACTGCAGGAGCGGTTCAACGTCGCTCCTCACAAGGACTATATACAGAAGTTGTAAAAGTAGAAGTGAGTAGAAGTAGTAGAAGCGAGACGCCAAGGTTGAGTTTCAGCTTGGAAATTATGCGACTGGAATGTCAACTTGTATTAGTATTTGCCAATCGAAAGGATGCTGACAACTGCAAGTCATCCGAATGAAGTTAACCTTGAACTCGTTACTCAAGTTGAACCGCAGCCGACTCGGATTCGACAATTCACTTCGAATTTCTAACATGTGACGAACCAGTTCAGTCTGTAGCTCGAAGTCATCTCGAGCCAACACTTCTTTCCTTCCTCCCTGCGAGCGTTAAGAAGACTTCACTCTCTTGAGGTCACGGCAGGGTTAGTAATGATCCTTATTTGATACTTGTCGTTGATCCGACGGCCTGATGCTTGCTTTCTACCACCACTGCCGCATCGCTAACCAGTGACCTGGGGCTCTTGGCTGGTTCAATGTCTAAGCATCCGACGGCGTCGCACTCTCCGCATGTGAGCGATCCTGCCTGGCCTTTGCGGACCTTGCACGCCCCGGCGAATCACCCTCGCTTCGCCGACCGCATCTGCGTCGTCTGACATCTTTTCCACCTGGATCGTGGTGGATTCTACCGCAAGACAAAACAAAATTGACAAAGTCAGCGGCAACGCGGCGCAAATTCCCCATATTCGTTCTGAATTGCACCAGCTCAAACCAAGTCTGACGCTTAGTCGTTCACGCGACTCCGATGGATCCACATATTTTAGTCATCCCTTACATCTTGGCTTCCATACTTAAATACGAGCAGCCACGTCTCAACTCCCATCCTCTCCATGTGCGGTCTCATCTCTGCCTTTTATCCCGACAACGTCACTCCACCTTCTGCCGAGGAACTCAAGAATGGCCTGGAAGCGTCTCTTGACATCATAAAATACCGCGGACCAGATTCTACGGGCACGTATGTATCCCCAGATGCTCGCGTCGGTGAGTTGTATAATCTTGGCTTTGCGGGTGTCTAAGGTTTACCAGGCCTGGGTCACGCCAGACTGTCTATAATCGACCTTCCGACAGGCCAGCAACCGCTTTCGGATGAAGACGACTCCATCTTTTGTGTTGTGACTGGCGAAATTTATGACCACGACCGCATCCGCAAAGAATTGCAAGAGCAGGGCTATTCCTTCAAATCTAAATCCGACTCCGAGCTGGTCGTGCAACTGTGGGTCCAAGAATAGTTTGCTTTCCCGAGGTTTATTTGATCTCACCCTCGTGATCCGCACCGCAGGTACAAGCGCGATGGCTTCAATCTCCTCTTCCATCTGCGCGGCGAGTTTGCATTCGTTCTGTACGACGGCAAGCGGCGTTTGCAGTTTATTGCACGAGACCGGTTCGGGATCAAGCCACTCTATTACACAGTCTCGAAGGGATGCGTCCTCTTTGCGAGCGAGATGAAGGCCTTTATGGGGCTTGGATGGCAGGCGGAATGGGACATAGAGAGCCTCGTCAATAATGGCGACTACGCCGATGAGCGCACGGCCTTCAAAAGCGCACAAAAGGTAAGCACATCTTCCATTCCAGACTAAACGAGCGTGTTTGATTGTCAATCTAGCTTCCCGCCGGTTACTTTGCCGTTTGTCGCGCCAATGGATCCATACACACCCAGGCATATTGGGATATCTCGTACCCTTCCGCCGCCTCTGCGCCTTCGGGCACCGTCGACTCAATGGCTCTGAAGGTGCGAGACCTTCTAACGGAAGCCGTGCGCCTCCGGTTGCGCTCCGACGTGCCGTTGGCTGTATATCTCAGCGGTGGGATCGATAGCTCCGCAATTGCGGGCATCGCTACACATTTGCTCCGCGAGAAAGACCCCAATGCCAAGCTGACGACGTTCACATTGGCTTATGTCGGTGCGTACCATAACTTACCGCGCGTTAACAAGCTGATTGTGCACAGAGGACGAGTCGACGGACGAGTCGCCCCTCGCGGGTCGGACTGCAGCGCATCTTGGGGCCGATCTCGTCAAGGTTGAGGCAACTGAGGCGAAACTTGTGGACCTTTTAGAGGAATCCACCTGGCACTCGGAGCAACCAAACTCCACATTCCACGGCGCTGGCAAACTGCTTCTCTCCCAGGCTGTTCGCGACGCAGGTTTCAAGGTAATTTGTTTTCCTGTTGTATTTGAGCTATAGCCAGATAATCGCGCTCTTGTGAGGTCGCTCTATCCGGCGAGGGATCCGACGAACTATTTGGCGGGTACCCATGGTTCCCGCTCGATTACCTCCGGGATGCCGACCCCGCTGCGGCGGGTATGGGGATCGCCCTTCCCTCGGAGGCGGAGCGGGCTGCGCTCTCCGCAGAATACCAAGCCGCCACCGGAATGCCTCAGCTACCTCCGAACGCCTTGTCGCCCCGCAAATCCGACAGCCCGCGCCATCTCCTCAAAGCCAGCTCGTATCTCGCGCTCGAGGCCTTGTTCCCCACCAAGAGCGAGCTGTTCCGTCCTGAGCTTTTTGAGCCCGGGCGCGGCGGACTGGAAAAGTCCAATGTCGCGCGTTGTATCGAGGAAAACATCGATCCGCGCGTGCGCCAGAATTCGGTCTCGGGGAATTGGCACAGTCTCCACGTTTCGCTTGTACGTGTGCGCCCTCTCACCGTTGAAGACTTCGCTGATTTCGTTGTTTCTTTTCCAAACTGCAGTATATTATAGCGAAGACCCTACTGGGTCGGAAGATCCTGAACTTCGCCGGTGATCGTAACGACATGGCCCACTCCATTGAGAGCCGTGTGTCTTTCCTGGACCATTACCTCGTCGAGTATATCAACAGTCTACCCCCGTCAGTCCTTCCTCGTTCTCAGGCCTTTACATGCCCTAATCAGCCCATTGTAGCTCATTGAAAATCATGCCCATCGCAGGAGACGAGCACGGCAAATGGACGTTGGTTGAAAAGTGGATTTTGCGGGAGGCGGTAAAGCCTTTCGTCACGGAGGAAGTATATCTCCGCAAGAAGGTTGCATTCAACCCGCCTCCGATGCCCGCCGCCGCCGTGCCCTCCGCGCTCAACCCGCTCCAAAAGCACCTCAAAGCGCGGATCAACCAGGCGAATGTGGAGAAGCTGGGGTTCATTGACTGGGAGTATGTGGGTGGGCTGCTTGAGAGCTATTTGGACGCGCCGACGTTCCCCACGGGAGGGGCACTCGATAAGCGAGCGACGGTTTTGATGACGGTGCTTAGTTATATCGTGCTGCAGGAGCGGTTCCACGTCGCATCTTACAAGGTCTAGGCTTTGTTGACGGACGGTGGCCTTGCAGCGATACATATTTTACTGTCTCCAAGTTGACAAATCACGAGCCACGAATGACCGCCTCGTTGAAACGTTGAACCAAGCTTGCACATTGGCGATTCTACTGGTTGATAGATACATTAAACTGCGGATTCTAAGGGCGTGAAACGTCTGTACTGGGGCCAAATATCGGTCCCCCGGGACTGAAGAGGATATTTTCAGGTGTTTGGAAAAAGTGTTCCTATGACAAAACTCGGCCGCCCAGCGCCGCTGCGCGGCGCGCGCTCTTGATGCGCTTCGGGTCCCCGCGGAAGCCCTGCTGGTCGGCCACGGCGTTGAGGAAGTCGGCGCCGGCGCACAGTTCGAGGACGACAAAGACGAAATGGAAGGAGGTAACTTGTTCCGCGCAAGTGAGAGTCTGGCAGCCGAACGGCGAAAATAAGCTTCCACGGACCCAAGCCAGCGACTGAGCTTGGACTGAGCAACCCATCCCAAGCATAAATTCCCCAGCCGCAAGCACCAGACATGTCATCCAAAGGGAGAGAAGTATTCATGGTCAATGTCGAGGACAAGGAGGGGGGATTGTGCTTGTTATTCTCGGGGGTCAAAGGCGTCGGCCAATTTCTCCTTCCGGTGTTTGTTCCCGCTCTCATCAGTTATCCATCTGAGCCTCCACCTCCGATCTCCAGCGGTCAGCGGCCTATCCAGTGAGCTGTACAGCAATGTCTAGGTCTCGCTTTCGCTCAATCGCTGTAAAATAGCTCACTGTCCATTTACGCAGTCATCTGGTTCACCAAACCTAAAACCCGGCCAAAACCCGGCGCCCTTGCTAAAGTTTTCCACAGTTTTCCAAATGAAATCCTCGGTGACATATTCTTGTGGAATGTACCGACGATGGCGCGTTTCACGAACTCTGAACCTCGCAAAGGCTCTTTCGACGTCCGACTGTCTCCTTAGAAGCTCGGACACGTCTCCCGGCACTGGCGCGCAGTCGCGCTGACTACACCGACTTGTTTGTGGACCGTACTCGTGATAATTCGGCACCAATTGTGCCCCTTCTTAATGCTGGAGACGCAGCTCCATCGCGCGTCTAATCATTTCCTCTACATCAGCTTCCGGCGCGCAGCCAACCTAAGCTGTTAGAGGTCCTGATGACCGTCGCGCCGCACTGGCGCGAAGTTCGAACTTCATCTCAACTTGATCGGGGAGCTCTACCAAGAAGAAAACAAGACGCTCGTTTGCATGCGGCTCCTCTCAACCGCCCGACGGCGGCTCCGCAGCCTGCGTACCCTTTTCTTGGAGGTCTCGCCGGGGATGATATGGGCTGCATTTGGAGTCGCTGAAAATCTGCGCTACGTCGCTCTTCTAGACGCCATGCACCCTCCCCAGCTCCCGCTCGCCCAGCTCACCCATCTATCCGTCCCCGCGCATGCCCTCCGTCCTGCGCGTCATCCCCCCTTGTCCTGGAAATCTGGGCGTCACGGTGGGGAACCGCTCCCCCACCCCCCACCTGCCACAGCTGCGTGAGCTGTACAGCGACGCGCCGCACATCGCGTACATCGTGGCGCCGCAATTAACGCGTTTCTACGCCGCCGGGAAAGGCACCACAGCGCACCTTCTCCCGCTAATCAAGTACTCCAAGTCCACACTCACAACTCTCTCCATCATGCCGGACTTGGATGCGGGCAATACCGAACAGCTACTGGCGAAGACGCCCGAGGTGACGCGGCTCGACGTCAATTTCAGCGACACGCAGTTCCGCGAGGCCACAACAGTCAACGCGCTCGTTGCACGCCTCTCTTACCGAACCTGCAGATGTTGGGCCTCGATTTTTCGTGTGTAATCGCCGTCGACCAGAGCGTTGCCGTCGAGGTGATAGAGTCGTGGTGGCGCTTCGTCGGGCGCATGGCTTTGTTGGAGCAAAACGGTCAGGAGCTCGTTGACGCGGCCAAGGCATGGTCTGAAATCCAGTGGTTGTTGGGCGCTTCGTGTCTGGCCTTTATGGTTAGCAGTTTACTGCATTAAAACCTGACCGTAAGGTGGCGAGTTCTGAACTCGCCAATCGTCTTCAAACTTCTTTTTCTTTACGGAGAAGGCGCTCGAAAGCTTGACACCTTAGCTCGGATTGGTTCCAGTTTGAGAAAGGAGCAAGCCGGGCGAATCTATAATAGCCGTATTCTCATGTACCCCTCCTTCGACCGAATTTTCAAAACTAAGTACATAGCAAATTATCGTGTAAATGGAATCGGATTCAACTAGCAAACGTTCTGCCCCACCAAACTGGGTCCGCGCCTGAACCGATATAGACTTTGAACTCCTGCGAATATCGCCTTGGAAGTTTCATATGGCGCTTGGTTTGAAACCTGGTCCAGGTGCGCGAGCGTAAAAGGTCGATGTGGACGGATTTGAGGGAGGTGTTCGTGCCGAGGTCAATTCTCCCTATCTGGTCTGAACGGGGAGTCGTGAATTAGCGAAGATAGAGATACTGCGCCATCAACTGAACACTCACAATTACTTCCGAAACATATATGCAAACGCTTCAGCGCTATGTTTAGGTGCCGCAGATAATACATAAAGACTTTCGCCGGTGATGTACTACCCTCTTCCTTTTCTTTTGGAAAGTGTAACACCAGGTCGGAGGCTACTGGTCCCGTGTCTTGAGAGCAGAGCCAATCTACGAGGATAGCATCGTTCGCCCCGATCTTGACGAAGAATGCCTCAAGCCGTTGACGCGTAAAGTTCGCCGGAGCGACCTTGGGAGCGACATCGACCGGGGCGGGTACTCCCGTCTCTACAAATGACACATCCTCAAGCTTGAGCTTTCTCAAAGCAGGAAATTGGCCCCGAGTCATCAGCGTGCGGAACGCAAGAAAGGACCCAAAACGTATGTCGCAGAACTGGAGCATAGTCACTCTGGGAACAACCGGTAAGTCACAGTCGAGGAGGCCGGAGTGGATACGGATGGATTTGAGGCGGAGGAAATGGGGGAGGAGCTGCAAGAGGGACGCCGCCGTCCCCTTCTCGCAAGAGGCTAAGCTCAAATCCATGGCACGAAGGGTAGGGAGGTAGGTGTTTTCTGCCGATGCGATGATTTTCAGGAAGACGCCAATGTTTTCGCCATGCAGCGAAAGGGTTTCGTGCAGCAGGCATCGGCTGGCGGGGAGCCACGAGCGCGACACTGAGCTGCAAATTCGCAGAACGGGGGTGTCTGCTGCGAGCTCGTGGATGATGAGATCCGTTATTTCGGGAGGAAACACGGGGTGAGAGATAGAAAGCGTCATAGGGCTTGTGTAAGGACGATTTGTGGTGGCCTCTGAAAATACAGCGTCAGGGGACCTCGGAGATTCGAGAACGTCGAGAAGGCTGGGAAAGGCAGGCAATCTTGAGATTGGCTAACCTTGGGAAACCCGCAAGCAACTACAAGAAACCGCGGTGATGGTCGCAACAGCTGTGGTGGCACACTGGGAGCAATCGGGTGGTAGCAAGGTGGTAGTGGTGGAATGAACGTCCCGTGCGGTCATGTGACGGACGCGTCGCGCCGTCCAAATACGGCCAATCATTAGGTACATTGATCCCAAGAGAATAATTCCGGTCTAGCTCAAAAGTACGGCTAGATACCTGTAAGCTGAAGCATGAGCAGTACTCTGTATACCTCAAAGCTAAGCTTGGGATGGCAGTCACGCAGTGCCACCGTGGTACGTCGAATTTATTTTGTTTTGTACGGCTCAAATTCTCAATGCTAACCGGGGCTCCGCGGCCCAAATATATTCTCAAGGACTCCAAAGTCCTTTTGCGCCAACAGTGCGAGACTTCCTACTAGTACTGAGAGTCAGGGTTCACCAATATTTCTTCATTCAACTTCTCTCCAGGACTCCGCTACCGTTCGCGTGCTCGCAAAGCAAAATAGACACTCCTTCCGTCTGAATCAATATTTAGCACACTGGCACACGCAAAAAGAGTTCTCTTACCGCAATATTCCCAAATTGGAGCAGTCACTGCTCAATGCCTTCCCAAGGTGTATATCGGACCTCGTGGAAGGCAGGGTAACACAAGCAAACCTCAAGGCCGTGGTCGAGGAATGGCTTGACATCAGGGATGACCCCACTGCGGGCTCCATACATGAAACGAAGCTCGAACCGGCGCAGCTTCGTTTGGTAATCCAAATGTGCCTGGAGAAAATCTGCCCATATGACATGCTCAATCTCTTCGCTGTCTATGATGAGTTCCTCCAAGGCAGTGCAAGGGCTTTCTGCCAATACGCCGGGAGTGAGAGCTGCAAGAAGCTTCGTTGCATCGAGCTCAAGCTCGTGGGCGGAATACCAGGTCCCCAGACTGAGTTTCTTCAAACAGGGCAAAAGGTGGAGGACATGGAGGAGACACTCTGGCGTGAAGTTCAATAGGTTCAGGCAAAGATCAGAAATCAGGGATGACCGTTGGAAAAGTCGCTCGATAAAGACGGTATCAGAGTTTGGTACAATTATACCCCACTCGATATTGGTCAGATGGAACTGATCTAGCCGTGGCATCAAAAGCCAATCGACGAAATTTCCTAGAGCATGAAAATCATCGGGTTCGGATGCGTAGTCGATGATGGTCAATGATTCGAGATACGGTGTCAGGAGAAGGTCCGTGGGCGGCCCACTACTGCCTTCCGATGAATTAAGGCAGAACTTGAGTGATATCAGGTGGGTACAACCCTCGAGAAGTCGGTGCGCGGAGGTGAAATTCAGCACTGTGGGAAGCCAAAACGGACCTTCGTATCGGAGCAGTGTGAGATGTGTGAGGTGGTCCCATACAAACGGGGTCACTGGCACAAACTGGGCAACGGCAGGTGCAGCTATGGAAACCTTTCGAGAGTTCGTTCCTTTGAACAAGTTTGACGCCAAAACTCGAGGTGCGTCCTCGAGCTGGAAATCGTTTTGGAGGGTGATATGGATATCCGCGAGCAGGGGTGCGTTCACTTCTGCCAGTTGTAAAAAATCATCGGCCTGCATGTTGGAAACATGGAGCGTTTCCCAGTGCCGGGAGAACGGAACCAGGTGCTCAGTAACTCCGTCGTAGTAGTGGTCGTCGTCTTTATCGTATGTCACCGAGATTGACAGTGGGAGCTGAGCCGCCCGCTCGAGCCATTGACCCAAGGCGGCAGTCCGCTCCTCGGTGCTGGTGACAAAGTCCGCAGATATGTGGACAGATGTCCAGAGCCGCGGCATTGCAAACGCGATGAAACGCCACGCGCTGCATATCCGTCCCAAAAGCAACGGCGCTTCGGCGTGGCTCATGACAGCGTTGTGCTGAGTTGGGAGGCAGGCAAGGAAGATCTGCTCAACCACATCCTGTGGCAGACGGCGCGGATGAGAGATGAGGGACTTGTGCGGCTCGATGTATCTTGTGACCCTGTCGCGCTGCTCGGTGAGCTCCTGGATGAGCGACTCGAGACGTGCGAGCTCCGTCTCGTGCGGTACCAGATGAACGCGGATTTGCTCGATCTCGGCGTCAGTAGGGACGTAGTTGGTGTGGAAATATTCTCGGAATGGGGATTCAGCGAACGAGGACGGGTTGTAAAGCGACATGGTGAGCGCAAGAGGCAAGGACAACCGTGCGGGCGCGTGACCAGAACACACGCATCAGCAGGACCAAGCTGCGGCAAATTACGCGTACTCAGATAGGGGCTCACCCGTACTAGCTCATGATCAAATGCGTAGTCTTCGGACTCAGAACTTTTCATCCTTGTCAGATCCTAGAGTCCATTTGTACTGTATCACAGCATTCTGTGTGACTTGAGCTCCTTGCTGTGGCTACTCAGTATATTCAACGTCCAGGACAGCAATTAGCGAGCTGACCAACCCAGTTGATTGCGGCCGCCGCCGGGCGGGACATTCCGGCCTGCCGAGAAATGTTCAACCCAAGTTAGAACCAAGCGGAAACGAACGTAGTTGGGCTAGCTATCCAGCTGCGTGAACAGAACCGACAGCCGACCTCTTCTATTTAATCCTACGCGGAATCATTGCTTCTGATGTCGGTTTTATTTCGGCGGGAAACGAACATTGAACAACCCCGAGAACGCCGAAGTGCTGACAAATCATGTTCAACCTCGCCTTTTGTTGGTTTCATTGGATTTTTTTTTTTGCAACGACTTCGCTCTGCACGCAGCTCAATAACACGGCGATACCCAAAAGGTGTGCTGGCGCACCATTGGACTTGAGGGCAGTTCAGTTAAATCCGTTGATTTTGCGTAACCTATTGACTGCCCATTGCACAGCCCGGACTTTCCTCGCTGGCGAAGTCGGGAGAGAAACCGATTTTTGAGATAGCCGGACACAATTCTCTCGGTTTCAATGAAACAGGTACGACTCGAGAGCCCCATTCATGTATCACTAGCACAAACAAACAAAGTTCAGTCCGCTCCTGCCATCACATAGAGGGCGTCTCGATCGCCAGACTCTTCTACCAACGCACGCAACTTCCCATCCTTGATTTTCAAGAGCTTCTTCGGACTGTCGAACTCAACCTGAAGAACCTCGTGTCAAGCGGTATGGCAGACATGGAGGCTATAACTCACGATACGTCCCGCATCAAGCACCATCTGACAGTTCCACGTTAGCGGCGCCGAGAAGAAGAAAGGAATTGGGCGTACAATTTTGTCCGCATCCATAATCGTTTGTAGTCTGTGAGCCACAGTAATTAAAGAAACGTCACCGCGCAACTCGTGGCGAAGGGAATTCTGGATTATCGAGTCGGTCTTGTAATCTACGCCAGAGGGATTAGTTTTAACACAAGAATTCCTAAAGCCTTCAAGTTACCAATGGCAGACGTCGCTTTTCGAAGAATGTGAGCCAAGGGGACAGTTTCAGAGTGAGAGACCAACCTTCATCGAGAATCAAGATCTTGCTCCTCCGTAAGATAGCCCTACAGATGCCGGCGTTCAGTTTGCAGTGAAAGTGGAAAAAAAAGTAGGACCCACCTCGCCAGAGCAAAAATCTGCCTCTGCCCTATCGACAAATTGGATCCTCCTGTAGAAATGGCGCTGTCGAGGGTTATTCGGCCTTCATCCATCTCATCTTGGAGCGCAAAGAGCCCCGCTGCGCGTAGGGAATCGTTCAATTCGGCATCATCGTATTGACCAAAGGGATTAAGGTTCGCTCGCAGCGTGCCGCTAAGCAACTCGGGCTAGGGAAAACATTCATCAGTGAGGGCGGGTTGGTCCAAGAAGCGCAACAACTTACAACTTGGGGTATGATTGCAATGCTGGATCTCAACGCGTCCAAGTTCAACTCCGAGGTTTCAAGTCCGTCGTACATTACCGAACCCGACGTCGGGATGCATCTCAAGAGCGACAACGTCAGGGAGCTCTACGGAATAATAAGTTTGACTCTGAGGTATGGGCGCAACCAATACCTTTCCGGAACCGGTACGGCCAACTATGGGGCAGTTCAAGTTACAGAAACCCATAAGTTAAATCTCGAGCTCACCGATGCCGATTCGTTCCCCTGACTTGATGTGGAAGGAGATATCATGCAATACCTTTGGGCCATCGTCGGAATATCGAGCCGAAAGGCCCTCGACTCGGAGCTCTCCGCTCGTGGGCCAATAAGCGGGAGGCTTTCCGGAATCTGTGGCAGGTTTTTCGTGCTCAATGTCGATGTATGCCTGAATCCGCTCCAGACTGGAACATGTGAGCCTTGCTAGATGCAGAGAGGGTGAGCACCCTTACCTGTTGCCTGGTTTTGGTATGCTTGAGTCAGGGACGAATGTGTCAATGGTTGTGTGCGTACCTTGGACTTCGAAGTTATTGATTGATCTCACCTGTGATACCTCGTCAACATGGCGGAAAGAATCTGCAATCCTGAAATTACTAACAACCCAAAGGAGCACCTCTACAAGCGGTTCATTAGCCCACAACGTCTCGGAGCCCGAAGAGGATGAGACTCAACGGGTAAATGCGATGGACATGTTCAAGACGAACCCCGTGTCCCCAGCGCCAGTATGCTTGATGTAGACGAGATATACGGCAAGGCCACCGAAAAATACCGAACCTAGCATATCGATGCGGATGCCAACCCATCTGTCTCAGCATCAGTATGAATCTCGCGATTTTCGATTTGCACTGAAGTCTGACCGATCCAAGTTGTAATAATTGCGCGCAGCTCTTGTATACCTGTCAATTCTGACGAGCGATTCTGTGCTGAACTTAGATTCTGCATCGAATGCTCGGATCGACACTGAGATGGCAGTTCAGCGACGTCCAACCTGAGGAGATAGTTGCGCACCCAATCCAGCCATAGCCGCCGTGAAACTCGAATATGGTCAAGAAATAGAAGCGTTGAGTGTAGAAGAAAACGCACTGTGCCAATACTGGAGCCCGTGCGTTCGACATCAACCGCTTCACCGGAAGCTGGCCCGCGATGAATATTTGGCCAACCCAAGCCCCCAAAGCCCCCACGAGGGCACCGGGGATGAAGAAAATAGGAGTATAAACAAGCACAGCGACAAATTTTATCTGAATGAGGTCGATGAGGTCGATTGAGCTCTACGGAGGATTCAACATGCGCACCAACAGAGTGGTAACAAAGTAGGCGAGAGGCCAGAATGTCGCAGGCAGGGAAACGTCGATGGCCCGCACATCGTTTGTGGCACGGGCAAGAATCCGAGACGTTGGCGTGATGTCAAGCCATCTGCATCCAAAAGATCAAATGAGTCGACGGTCTGAGAGGGAACATAGTGGCGAACCTCAAGGGAGCACTGAATACCGAACCCAAAAGGGTTGTGTGTATCACCTTCGACGCCCGCAGCTGCCCAAATACAAGGAAGATAAAAGCGATACTCATGGCGACAGTCGAGAAGAAAGCAATGGCGACTATATGTGTTCAGGTGCCATATAGATAGGATCGAGTAGGTCGAACACTGACCGAAGACAGACAGAAAACTGGGAAATAAGGTCAGCGAACACAAATGTTTGCGTGGACCACAGACGTACAAAACCACGTTCACGTCTTCCGCTGGGTGCTGGTCGTACTGAGTCGCCCAGTAGCCCAAGATCCAGGTCCGCAACACACCAAAGACCTGCTGAAGAAGAAGGGTACCGAGGAAGAATGTGAAGAAGAAGAGCGGATATTTGCCGCCAACTGCAAAAAAGTACATTTTGACTAGAGCGGCATCAGCACGAAGGTTCTGGGATTGGATAGCAATGAAGGCGAACCGGCGGAGGCGCCGACATGGCCTAATTGAATTTCCTCGGCCACAATGAGCTTTCCATCCGCAGGCGCGGCAGAAGAATCTTCAAGATCCGTCACATCTCGCGTGTCGTCCAAAGCTTGCTGCTCTTTCCGGATCTGAGCGGCCAAGGGACCACGCTTCGTAAGTTCTGAAATGGTGCCCTGGCTGCGAACTCGGCCGTCAGACCCGAAGGTGACCACGAAATCCGCAATTGGGCGAGCTAATGCAACGTTGTGGGTCTCAAGTATCTGTTAGCTTGTTCGGGCATATTAGCAAGTGGACAGAACTCACGACGAGAATGACTGTTCGATTCTCTGTGTGGTTTGTCAGCGTGGGAAGTTCAATTGATCGGCAACGTACCAATCAGGTCACCGCCAAAGCATTTTTCAACAATCCATTGTGCCGTGTGAACGCTGCAAGAAATGAGCATGCTGTTTGGAGGATAAGTCACGAGGGACGTACTCCAGGGCTGCGAGGACATCATCAAGCAGTAAAATACTCGCTCCCGAGTACTGTCGGAAGGTTAGAAAACGAACTTCAAGGTTGACTTTGGGGAAACATACAACAGCCCGAGCGAGCGTAAGTCGCGCTTTTTGGCCACCGGATAGTGTCAACCCTGCAATCATTCAGCGCCACACCAATACAGAAAATGAAAATACTGACCTCTCTCGCCAACTTCGCTTTGGTCCCCAGCTTGGAAAAGAACGATATCGGGTTCCAAAGCGCACTGATACAAAACCTTCTTGTAGCGTTCTTCGTCGAAAGGGCTGTCAAAGACGATATTCGAACGAATGGTCTCGTTGAGCACCCATGATTCTTGCGCTGCGTATGCGACGCCGGATCCGCGAGGCAGGTTATACCAGGAATCCGGAGAGGAAGGGATCCAGTGCATCTCCCCTTGAAACTGTGTCAAGATCTATCTGAACGAGGAGATAAAACAAAACGAACCTAGTAGCGCCATAAGGAGCGAGGTCTTGCCTGGTGCAGGTGAGTGTTCTCGTCTCAAAAATAAGCGAAGGGCCCACCAGACCCAGTCGGCCCAACCACCAGATTGATTCGCCCCCGCTCGAACAAAATCTCTCCGTCAATCCTCAAGAGGAATTGACGCTGGGAAGGCGTGCTCGATT
Organism: Mycena vitilis; assembly: GCA_029203975.1. Classification (NCBI taxonomy): domain Eukaryota; kingdom Fungi; phylum Basidiomycota; class Agaricomycetes; order Agaricales; family Mycenaceae; genus Mycena; species Mycena vitilis. The sequence continues at coordinate 5,401 of JARGYF010000095.1, read as the reverse complement.
CGTCAATCTCTTTCGACCACGAGAATGCAGCATCCCGGAAGCCGATCCGTTCGTCCATTGAGGTATATTCAGCGAAGAAGACCGGCGCGTTCTTCTCGTCGAAGTTGTCGAGCAATTCGGTCTGCGTTTCGGTCAACGATCGGGGCTGGGTCTCAGGTTTGTGACTCACGTTCTTCAAAAACTCGTTAAGGCGATCCAGGGAGACTTTGCCGGTGATGAGGTCGTTAAGCCAATGTGTAATCTAGAGTGGAAAAGTTGGCACGTCTCAGATTAGCGGGACATCATCACACCTGAGCAATGCTATCCCTGAACCACAGTTAGCACGCACATCACACGGGAACAGAATAACGGAAAATGAACCTTAGGATATCGAACATGGTCATGCTCGAGAAAACTTTGGACGCGTTGAGAGATTGCCCCATAATCACGGTCTCCGTAGCTGAGCGTCAGCTTCAATGAAAACAACACCATGAGGGGAACACCCACACTACAGAACCGTTAGCCAAGTGTTTTATCTCAATAAAGACCGAGTCTCACTATGTTCCATAGGTTACGGTCATCGTTACAACCTAGATGCGAGGCAAAAGTCAAAGAAAGAAGATGCTGGCGGACATTCAGACTGACGGGAATAACGAAACTGCACACAGTGTTCAGCGCCGAAAGAAACACCAATACGTTCATTCACGTACTTGACAACGGTGCTAATCATATCCAGGACGCGCTTCTTTCGGATCCATACGAGCTCAGAGTCTCTCTGTTTTGGGGGTCACAGCCCGACGACGCTTCAGGGAAATCCACACACCTTCTCCCCGATTCGAGCGTTCATTTTCTCCTCCCAGCCGAACAGTTTGACCTGGCCGCTGGTGAGCAGGCGTCCAAAAGAAAAAGGGTGAGAGGCACTGACCATTCTGAGGACATTCACAGCTAGCAGCCATGTTAGCGTGATACGACAACGTTGAGATGACATGATGCGCACCCTCGCTAACGGCCTGGACCCTCTCGTCCGTCCGCTTCAACCTTTCCTTTTGCACTGACTGAACCAACTTCGCCACTGAAACATCGCACGATACATCAGCAATCCTTCCTTCCACCCTAAGCGAACCCGAGACTCACTATACCCCGGCACCGGCGCGAGTAACACAATTGACGCAACCCCAACCCACACCGACCATCCCAGAATGACGTAGAGGAACCAGATCGCAAGCACGATTTGGAGCGGGACGACGATGAAGAGATGTCCGAGCTCGCGTGAGTCCGTGATGTTGCTTAGGTCGACAGTGACCAAGTTATTGATCTTCCCGACGAGACTTCCGCCGGAGGACGGTTCGGCTTTGACGGCGGCGGGTTTCGACGGGGACGGTACGGAGGCTAATTTGCCGCTTGAAGTTACGCTGCCTTGGACGGTGGGAGAGGTGTTCGATGAGCGGGAGGCGTCTTCTGGATTTGAGGGAGTAGGCGCTCGGCTTGTGCTAGCTGTGGACGCCGTAGGCGTCGCAGATGGAGTGGCTTCGACTTCCTGCACGGTCGTCGCAGTGGTTTCGGCCTTGACCCGGATACGCAAACTGCGAATTGTGAGTTCAATTCCAAACGAAGCAGGTTCACCTACCTATGCGCGAAAACGAGCTGCGTGATAATCGCCTCCGCGCGGACCAGAGACCGGGTCTGCAATCAATAATAAGTGGGAGGACTACCGAAAGACGCGCGGCACCCACGCTAATGAACAGGTAAAACTGGAAGGTGATCGATCCTGGTCAACAATGAAGATTTCATGGGTTTTCGAGCGGTCCTTCCACGCACCGACGACGGGACCGAGGACAATGATCAGAATCCAAACCCAGGGACGCACAATCGCCCCTTGATCCTGCGTTTCGATGTACCTATGTGGGCAGAATGAGAAGGTGTGAAAGCGCAAGGCGATTCGTACTGAAGTAAACGATTCATCGCAAACGGTCTGACATATCAGATTAGTGACATTGTCTCTCGGTACATAAACGAGGAAAGATGTACCCGGACATGGTGGTAAGAACTCTCAAGAGCAGAAGCGCTGCCATGATCCCGACTTCGCGGCGGAAACAGCGCATCAGACCGAAGAAGATATGGCGCTGCGATTTGTTCCCTGAAATGCCATCCAAGTACTGTGATTGTTTCGGTTAGTGCACTTCCGGGCATTTCGATAAAGAATGTACACTGCAGGGGGGAGTGCATCAGGAAAAAATCTCCTTTCCTAATTTAGGGGTAATTTGGTTCGGCTTTTCAGATTAGGCCAAACGGGGGGAAATCCGGGAAAACGGTCGAATTCACCAGATTCCCTGAGTTAGGTTTTTTGCTGAGTTGTGAAAACTCAACTGGTAAACAGAGTTCATCTGTTATCAGCTGTTAGTGTGTGCGCCGACACTCAGGAAGCCAAATAATGCAAATACCGACCTTTTCGTTGAACGGGTTGAAAGGAAGTGAAAGAGGGCTCATGCATCATGCCCGTTGATACCTACAGCCTGTAGGTCTGCACCCGAGCTGATTGATTGATGGCGACTGATCCCAGTGATGCGGAACGGCCCGGGGCGTGTTCAAGTAATTGTGGGCACATCGTTTCTTGTGCCCACAGCACATGGCATGAGTTACTAATTGGAAGTAAACTGTTGACCAGACTGAATCCCAAGGGAATCCCCAAGTTTGGTGGAATCACACACACAGACTTTGACACCGTATTACGCCGTGATGCAATTTGCCAATTTTCAGAAACAGGTTCCAAAAAAACTCAGTGAAGCGTATAAATTTGCTCTCCGCTCTACTTGAGACCTCAGGTATGCAGGGTCGATACTGCCAGCCCTCAGGCATGGCAGTCCTGTCAAACAATTGAATAGCCAAAGGCAAACCATTCCAACCAAACTGACCCACATTTCAGGCCCGATTCATCTCCAACGTTTAACTGCACTGAACGAGATTGGTCAATCAGGCCCGGTAGACCAGAACGGAGCTCCGTAGATTTGTATTTTTCTTTTGCCTTACTCATACCTAGAGCCAGAGAAGTTGAAATCTTGGTTAATGAGTCTCAAGTCAGAAAGAGAAAAACTTGAAGAGCAGCAGCAAGAGCTCCAAGCAAAAAATCTGCCCCGTCAAAGACCCCGCATCGAGCCAGATCCACGGAAAACAAAATAGTGGCAGCGCGGTAGTCACGCGCGCGGTGCAGTTGCACGGGTCAATCCTAAAAAGCTTGAAAATATCTGACAGATTCAAGGAATTGAGGTTTGTGGAGCTGCGGAATGAGAGAGAAACAACAACAAAAAAACGGGCTCGAAACAAGTTCGGAACACTGCCAAACAGAGGCCAAGAGACGCATCTGGGCTGATGACTCACTGGGAATGACCACCTGAGCACGGGATCCGGTGATTGCCAGACATTCTTGAAAACTGATTGGCTGGGCCCTACAGATTTATCTCCGAAGGCTATAGGTCTTGATAGCACGGGGATCAGCGGAACGCCTCGGCATTCTGTAGGTCAATCAAGGCGAAATTTTCGTTTTTGGTGCCAGGAAAGGGTCCGAAAGCGATGTTTTGAGGTCAATCAATTCCTCAGAAGTGTATAAATCTCTCCCCCTTTCCCCCCTTTTTCTTCTCTTTTTCAACTTGAAAAAACGCGTTTTTTGCTCCCCGTCCACAGCTATAAGCCATGAGCCTGAAAGAGATTTCGCTAAGTCCGTTGCCGCGGTGTCGTAAGCACCGGTCTTAGCAGTCGCCGGTCATCACGTGGGGTTGGTTGATGCCCTGTTGGGAAGACGGTCAACACTTGTCAACAACTCTTCTTCCTTTCCCCCCATGTCGTCCTCTCCTTCCCCTACGCTTCATCTTCTCTGCAGCCCCAAAGGCCCGCCGTTATTGCCCCTCCTGCCACAAGGTTCGTCCTCGGGAGCTGCCATGGCTTCTCATGATGACTGAGGCTTTCTGCGCAGCTGCTGCTTGTCGACGTGGTATCGTCAAGGGAGTGGGACCGTGTCCAAGGCGTAGCGTGGCTCTTGAGGTACAGGTGAGTCTGTACTCCCTTATTTGACTCGTCTACTCTCCATCTGTCTCCGGTTAGCGTAACGAGTCCACCCGTCTCGTGCTCCTCCCTACTCACACTTGTGTCACAGACAAACAGTTGGACAATGCCTAATGGGTGCCGGCCCACATGCTGTTGGCAATCAGCTGAACGCGCGTGTGTTCACTATTCATGGCCCCTTGCCCTCACTTCTCACGAATTCTGGCTTACACACCTGTCCCGTGTGCGTAGCGGCACACAGCAGAACCATAAGGTGTGGATCTTGTCCTCGCCCGTGACACCCGACAACGTAACTGCAGTCGTACTTGCTGTATGCAGCACCGGCGATTTCTTTCCACTGTGCTCGCCGTCGATCCTCTGTTATTCCTACCCCGCACGCGCTCTTGTTACTTCCCGTCGCTGTGTAAGTTTGTTTTGCTCATCCCCAGTCTTCGTTTCCTCACCTACGTCTCGTTTAGCTTTTGACCGTCGACCTCTGGCGCCTTCTCCTCGCCGTTTGCGCTCCGTGTTGTTCCTGCGCCGCGCACATTTTCGTTACTTGTCATCGCCATGTGAGTTTGTTCTGATCATCTCTTAGTATTCGCTTGCTGACCTCGTCTCGTCTAGCTTCCAAACAGTGTGCTCCATCTGTGTGGCGTGTTGCGGAGGTTCGTTCGAAGGGTCTCTTGTAGCTACGACCTGTCCGTAGATAGCCTGCCCAATGCATCGTTTTCAACTCTTTTTGTCGGATTCTCGAGCAACGCAACGCAGATATGGAAGCTAATGCTTCGAAAAACTCGGCGAAAGCGAGGTAATTTGGTCTTTTTTAGAGGTAATTTACTTTCAAGGTCCAGAAAATGCTGATGCTCCTAATCGAACTTTTTTGGCCGTTTTGGACCTTTTTTGGGGGTAATCTGACCTGATTAGCAAAGGAGGTCTTTCCTGATGTGGTATACCATATGAGTCTTGGGTGAGTCTGACCGTAGTATACCAGGGACTCACAACGAGAGACCTACATAGTATACCACCTCAGAGAGCTTGACCTTTTGGGTAATACCGTCTGCCGCTGGCGACACCGTTGAGCTCACTGTCGACGACGGTCTCGAGCGAGTATGGCGTTGTTTACCAGGATCTTGCCAGGCGCGCTGACCTAATCGTCCTGATTAGGCCCAAATCGTCCCGATTAGGTATATCCCGTGTAATCTTCGTGAGCGTCACCAGCCTTCAATTGTACACTACTAGCTCTACAAAACCGGGCCCCTGTGCGCAACACATGTATCTACAGTAATTATACAGATATATAAACCTCTGGCCCACCATAAAGATATAAAATAGCGAACTACTCCCACAGCCATTCTCCTGCCGTCTCAGACGCCACCTCCCTCTC